>JARBWK010000008.1:152327833-152365849 GCA_030556195.1 Anolis apletophallus
CCAGTGGTGCATGAGTGGAAGAGGAGGGAGTCTTTGTGGTCGTAGCTTCCTTAGGTGTCGTTATTGAAGGGCTGGATTCCAGTGGTGCATGAGTGGAAGAGGAGGGAGTCTTTGTGGTCGTAGCTTCCTTAGGTGTCGTTATTGAAGGGCTGGATTCCAGTGGTGCATGAGTGGAAGAGGAGGGAGTCTTTGTGGTCGTAGCTTCCTTAGGTGTCGTTATTGAAGGGCTGGATTCCAGTGGTGCATGAGTGGAAGAGGAGGGAGTCTCCGTGGTCGTAGCTTCCTTAGGTGTCGTTATTGAATTGCTGGATTCCAGTGGTGCATGGTGTCGTGGTCGTAGCTGAGGTGGGAAGGGCTGGATTCCAGTGGTGCATGAGTGGAAGAGGAGGGAGTCTTTGTGGTCGTAGCTTCCTTAGGTGTCGTTATGGAAGGGCTGGATTCCAGTGGTGCATGAGTGGAAGAGGAGGGAGTCTTTGTGTTTTTCTGTCGTAGCTTCCTTAGGTGTCGTTATTGAAGGGCTGGATTCCAGTGGTGCATGAGTGGAAGAGGAGGGAGTCTTTGTGGTCGTAGCTTCCTTAGGTGTCGTTATTGAAGGGCTGGATTCCAGTGGTGCATGAGTGGAAGAGGAGGGAGTCTTTGTGGTCGTAGCTTCCTTAGGTGTCGTTATTGAGGGGCTGGATTCCAGTGGTGCATGAGTGGAAGAGGAGGGAGTCTTTGTGGTCGTAGCTTCCTTAGGTGTCGTTATTGAAGGGCTGGATTCCAGTGGTGCATGAGTGGAAGAGGAGGGAGTCTTTGTGGTCGTAGCTTCCTTAGGTGTCGTTATTGATTCCAGGGCTGGTGGAAGAGGAGGGAGTCCAGTGGTGCATGAGTGGAAGTGGTGGATGAGGAGGGAGTCTTTGTGGTTGTAGCTTCCTTAGGTGTCGTTATGGAAGGGCTGGATTCCAGTGGTGCATGAGTGGAAGAGGAGGGAGTCTTTGTGGTCGTAGCTTCCTTAGGTGTCGTTATTGAAGGGCTGGATTCCAGTGGTGCATGAGTGGAAGAGGAGGGGGTCGTAGTCTTTGTGGTGGTGCATGAGTGGAAGAGGAGGGAGTTCCTTAGGTGTCGTTATTGAAGGGCTGGATTCCAGTGGTGCATGAGTGGAAGAGGAGGGAGTCTTTGTGGTCGTAGCTTCCTTAGGTGTCGTTATTGAAGGGCTGGATTCCAGTGGTGCATGAGTGGAAGAGGAGGGAGTCTTTGTGGTCGTAGCTTCCTTAGGTGTCGTTATTGAAGGGCTGGATTCCAGTGGTGCATGAGTGGAAGAGGAGGGAGTCTTTGTGGTCGTAGCTTCCTTAGGTGTCGTTATTGAAGGGCTGGATTCCTGTGGTGCATGTCGTCGTTATTGAGGGCTGGATTCCAGTGGTGCATGAGTGGAAGAGGAGGGAGTCTTTGTGGTCGTAGCTTCCTTAGGTGTCGTTATTGAAGGGCTGGATTCCAGTGGTGCATGAGTGGAAGAGGAGGGAGTCTTTGTGGTCGTAGCTTCCTTAGGTGTCGTTATTGAAGGGCTGGATTCCAGTGGTGCATGAGTGGAAGAGGAGGAGTCTTTGTGGTCGTAGCTTCCTTAGGTGTCGTTATTGAAGGGCTGGATTCCAGTGGTGCATGAGTGGAAGAGGAGGGAGTCTTTGTGGTCGTAGCTTCCTTAGGTGTCGTTATTGAAGGGCTGGATTCCAGTGGTGCATGAGTGGAAGAGGAGGGAGTCTCCGTGGTCGTAGCTTCCTTAGGTGTCGTTGTAGCTGGAAAGGAAGAACCAGAGGAAATCACGAATAAAGTATTATTACACCAGATTCAAGAGATCAAACATATGATCTTCAACAGTACTCAAGAAATAACAGCTAAGATTACTGGGCTAGGAAATCCAATACAAAATCTACAAGCCACTTCACAGGTCCTGGAAGAGCAAAACCAAGACTTGGATTTAAGAGTAACAGCAGTGGAAGCACAATGAGTAGTAAAGGCAGGAGAGATAAAACAACCTCGAAACAGCCTCCAAAGGATGGACTTGAAGGTGATAAATTTGATGGACAGAGTTATTGCCACCAGAGGCGGCTCAGCTGGCTTCCTGGGCTGTAGCCTCCTGTCGGGAGCCGGAGGCGTCATCAGACGGGGGCTCGCTATCCCACCAACTTTTAGACTATATATGAGTCTTCTATTCGTTCCATCTTCGTTCTCTTTTAACATCTTCCACTTTATTGGCTGGTTATTTAGGCTGATTGGTGGATCTGAACCATTTAGGAAGTGGGATGGGATAGAAGCCTCGCTTATAATATCTTACAGATAACTCAGGAATCTCTGCACTAAGACACTTTAATCTCGATCTCAACTATATAATCATTGGCAATCTAACCCTATTTGCTTTTTTTGCACACACTCCCACACTTTATTGTAATCTTGCACTTTGTTGATTCTTACGAATAATCTGCACCCATGCTGCTCCATAGCCACCTGCACTTTGCACGTTGTGGGGGTTGGGGTGGGCTGGGGGGAGTTATGAAATGCAGGAGGGGGAGGGGGACAAATGGGAAGAAATGCCAATTTTGAATGATGATCGAGTAAATCCCTTAATGACTACCAGGCCACAAAGAGGAAGACGAGAGGTTGATGGGTTGGAGGGAGGGGGGAGTTCCACTAGCCGAGGGGCTCCCATTGAAGTAACAATGGGGAGGGGGAGATAAGGCCAAGGGAGTCCTCTAATTCGGCCTAGGGAATGAGAGAATGTATTAGTAATTCGAAAACGGTCTCCTGACAAGGTAAGACTGGGTACCCAGGATGGCGTTCCCTCCGGATTACGAGTGGTGCTGCTGAACGCCAGGTCTGTCAACGGTAAAATAGCCCTCATCCAAGATTTAATCCTGGTTGAACGAGCAGACCTGGCGTGCATTACGGAGACGTGGCTGGACAAGGCTGGAGGCGTAAACCTGACCCAGCTTTGTCCACCAGGGTTCTCTGTGCAGCACCAGCCAAGATCCAGAGGGCGAGGAGGCAGGGTTGCCGTGGTCTAAAGGGGTTCCATCTCCCTGACCAGGTGCCCCATCCCGCAGCCAACCATTTTCAAATGTGTCCACCTGAGAGTAGGTGACTGGGACATAATAGGGATTTTGTTAGTGTACCGTCCACCCCGCTGCACTACAGTCTCCCTACCTGAGCTAGCTGGGTTGGTCTCGAGCCTGGCGTTGGAGTCCCTATGGCTTATTGTGCTGGAGGACTTCAACGTCCATGCCGAGGCCACCTTATCAGAAGCAGCTCAGGACTTCATGTCTTCCATGGCAACCATGGGGCTGTCCCAACTACCGTGTTTCCCCGAAAGTCTTTTCTTTCCCCCCCCGAAAAGTCCCATTACACCTTACTTTCGGGGTACGGCTTACATTGGGTGACGGTAAGCCGTACCCCTGGCCGCCCGCGTCACTCGGTCCCCTCCTCCTCCGCCGCCGCCGCCCTCCCTGCGGCCGCCTCTTCTCAGATCGGAAGAGAGGCGGATGAGGAGAGCCCAAAGAGGAGGCTGCAGGAAACTGCTCTGCCACCTCTCTTCCGTTCCCGAAGAGGAGGCTGCAGGGGAAACCTGCAGCTATCATTCGCCCCTGCAGCCGCCTCTTCTCGGAACGGAAGAGGGTGATGAGGAGAGCCCTCTGCCACCTCTCTTCCGTTCCCGAAGAGGAGGCTGCAGGGGAACTGCGCACCGCATTCCCTGCGGCCTCCTCTTTCGGGAACGGAAGAGAGGAGGCAGAGGGAGCTCCTCAGCCGCCTCTCTTCCGTTCCCAAAGAGGAGGCCGCAGGGAGGCGCAATCGCTCTCCCTGCAGCCTCCTCTTCGGGAACGGAAGAGGGAGGCAGAGGGGCGGAGGAGGAGGAGGAGGCGGGACCGAGTGACGCGCGGCCGGGGGTACGGCTTACTTTCGGGTACGGCTTATATTAGCCGACCCCTCTGACACCCCCGATACGTCTTACAATCGGGGTGTCTTACTATCGGGGAAACACGGTAGTATCTGGCCCTACTCACAGTGCGGGAGACACATTAGATTTGGTTTTCTGCCAGGAATGGGAGGACAGTGGCAGTGTTGACAAGTTGTCTATTACTCCCTTGCCATCACCTGATCAGGTTTAGACTCACTGCACCCCATAACCTCTGCAGGCGTGGAGGACCCATTAAGATGGCCCGCCCTAGGAGGCTTATATATAAGAACATAAGAAGAGCCATGCTGAATCGGACCTCAGCCCATCTAGTCCAGCATTCTGTATCACACAGTGGCCCACCAGTTGTACACGGGGATCTCGAGCAGAAGGGAGGGCAAAACCCTGACCTGCTCCCGACCCCCCACAACCAGTACCCAGGGAAATCCTGCCTACCTCAACCAACTCCGAGGTGGCTGATGGATCCGGATGGATTCCTGATGGCTCTTGGGAACTTTCCAGCCACCTCGTTTGGTGAGTCTGTTGGTGATCCTCTTTGGAATAGGGAGGTGACCAGGGCAATAGACACGATTACTCTGGAATGTCCGCTCTCAAGTAGCCGAGCTAAACCATCTCCTTGGTTCAACGAGGAGTTGGCAGCGATGAAGTGAAGGAAGAGGAGTCTAGAGAGCATGTGGCGTTCGGACCCGAGTGGGCCCAATCGAACACGTCTTGATGTTGTTTTAAGGGCATATGACGCGGTAATAACGACTACAAAGAAATCTTTCTTTGTGGCCAATATTGCGTCCACAAAGAACCATCCAGCTGAGCTGTTTTGAGTTGTCAGAGGCTTGTTAAATCCCACCATCCCAAATGGGAACCCTGACAACTTGACAGCTCGCTGTGAAGCATTTGCTCTGTTCTTTGCAAGACAAAGTCGCTTTTATCTGTTCTGGTCTGGACACCATGTTAACGGCAGTCTCTGAGGGTGGAACACGAGCATCTGCTTGTCCGGTTATAATGGATTCATTTCAATTGGTGAAACCCAAGGATGTGGACAAGATACTTGGAGGAATGAGGTCAACCACATGCATCCTAGACCCCTGCCCATCCTGGCTTCTAAAGGAGGCACAGTCTGGTTTTAGGCCGGGACATGGTACCGAGACAGCCTTGGTTGCCTTAGTGGTTGATCTTCGCCGGGAGCTAGACAGGGGGAGTGTGTCCCTGTTGGTTCTGCTGGACTTCTCAGAGGCCTTCAATACCGTCAACCATGGTATCCTTCTGGGACAACTCGCAGGAATGGGCCTTGGAGGCACTGTTTTGCAGTGGCTCTGGTCCTTCCTAGAGGATTATACCCAGAAGGTGTTGTTGGGGGACAACTGCTCAACCTCATAACCATTGTCTTGTGGGGTTCCTCAGGGCTCAATATTGTCTCCCATGTTGTTTAACATCTACATGAAGCCACTGGGGGAGGTCATCTGGAGTTTCGAAGTGCGGTATCACCTGTACGCAGGTGATGTCCAAATTTGTCACTCCTTCCCACCTGCTACTAAGGAGGCTGTTCAGGTCCTGAACCGGTGCTTGGCCGCTGTGATGGTCTGGATGAGGGCAAACAAATTGAAATTGAATCCAGACAAGACAGAGGTACTCCTGGTCAGTTGTGTTGAGATTAAAAATGTAAGTGGGCAAATTATATTGTAAAATGTAAGAATAATGTAAAATATGTATTAAGTTTAAATGGGACTACTTGGAGTAAGTTTGTTACAAACTTACTTGAAGCCAGAAGCCTCCAGAAGGTGCTGGCAAAAAGTCACAGCTGTAGGTTTTTTGCAGCTATTCCTGTATAAAATAAGGCAGCTGAGAGACTGACCTTGGGTGAGGAATTTTGTTTTGAAGAAGCCAGCAACTTTGCAGAAGACGTCGAAAAGAAGACGGAAGGTTTATGTTGTTCTTATGGAACTAAACTGTAAGACTGTTTGTTTTACATGTTGCTAATACTGTCTATTATTGTGCCTGAACATATTTTGTTTAAAGAGCTTTATTTTTTGAAACAAATGACTCTTGGAATCTTTTAACTACAGATAGCCAGCTTAATTGATCAAAACAGTACTCAGGTCAATACAGAAACTCAACAGGTGGTAGCAGAGGATGGTTGGAGTTTCTGTTTTTGTTGGAAGCTGGTCAAGTCTTTTCTTACTCTCTGTTAGTTGTTTTTTTTGGCACAGACAGTATACAAGAGCTGCAAAAGAGAAAGACATTCTTGTGAAGATGAGTTTATCATCCGTTTCCCTGGGCGGTCTGGCTTTGGAGCGTCTTACAGCCTCCAATTATGCTACTTGGGCCATAAAGATGAAAAGTGTGCTCATCAGGGAAGATTTATGGGATGTTACATCATCGCCTTTAGCAGATGACGCCACAGCGGCTGTGAAGAGGGCGAATGATAAAGCACTAGCAACAACCTTGTTGTGTGTGGACAACTCCCAGCTGGCATATGTGCATGGAGTTCTCACGGCACACGAGGCCTGGCAGAAGTTTACAGATTCTTATCGTGCTTCAACAGCCAGTGCAAAGATAATCCTCACCCGGCAACTTTATAATTTAAAGCTTCATAAAGGAGAAGATGTAATGAAGCATATTGATTCAATGCGTCGCCTGTTCGTGGAACTGGAGGAAAGAGAGATGAGTTTTTCGAACTCACACCAAGCATGTGTGTTGCTTTCCAGTTTGGATGCGTCGTGGGACAATTTTGTGTTTTCAATGCAGAATGTTCCTGAAGCTGAGCTTTCACTTAATCTTGTTTGTTCCAGGCTTATGGAGCAGGAGAAAAGAAATGTGTTCCTTAAAGAAACAGCTTCTCCTGCAAAAGGGGCTCAAAGTAGAAATGCCCAGCAGTCAGGAGCAGTACATAGTGTTAGAAGGTGTTATGGATGCGGAGCAGTTTCTCATGTAATAAGAGATTGTCCCAATAAGATGAAAAAGCAGGCAAAGGGGTTTTTCTTCCAATAGGGGTGCTCATGTTTTGGTAACAAGAAGTACTAAAGAAGAGAATGTAAAAAGTCCTGTGTGGCTGTTAGATTCTGGGTGTACAGAGCATTGTGTAAATGATAGAAAGTTGTTAAAAATGTGGAAAAGCTGAAGTAACAAGTGTTACTCTTGCAGATGGGTCAAAAATTAAATGTGAGATCCAGGGGTATGTTTATGTACCTGGGTTAAATAGAATGCTTAAGAAGGTTTTGTTAATTGAGAAATTGGATTTTTGTTTAATTAGCATTTCCAGCCTATGTGCTGAAGGGTATGAAGTGTGCTTTAGGGCAAAAGAATGTGAAGTGTCCTTTAAAGGAAAGCACTGTGTTACGGGCAGATTGGTAAACAAAATGTACCAGATTCCTAAAGGAGAGAAAGTGTTTAAAGTGCAAGGAACTGAAAACAAGCCTCTTCATGATGAGTGTATTCACTATTATCATAGAGTGTTGGGACATGTTAGCTTTAAAGCTATAAGACAGCTTGCTAAAGTAACCAATTTAAAACTTAAGTCCTGTGATAATTATTTGGACTGTGCTGTCTGTTCTAAGGAGAAAGTAAAAAGGTGTTCCATTCCAAAGCAAAGCAATAGGCAAACAACAAAGCCATTTGAGCTTGTTCATTTAGATCTGGCGGGTCCAATGTGCAAGAGTTTTGGAAATGCATCTTATTTTCTTGTGCTAGTGGATGATTTTACCCGCTATACTTATTGTTATTTTTTGAAACAAAAGTCCCAAGCTGGGTACAAAATAAAGGAATGGGTTAACATGGTTGAAAGGAGTTTTAACCACAAGGTGGGGTGTTTCCAGACAGACAGGGGTGGTGAGTTCACTGTGAAGTGGTTAGAGAACTGGTTAACTGCCACCGGGATTCGACATCAACTTACGAATCCATACAGCCCGGAAGAAAATGGCGCGGCAGAAAGAAAAATCGGGGTCTTAAAAACAATGAAAAATTGTGTTAAATGATGCAAAGATGAGTGAAAAGTACTGGGCAGAAGCTATAAATATGGCTGTACACATTGTTAACAGATCATGGAGTTCAGTGGTAAATGAAACACCATATTTCCGGTTGTTCAAAAGGAAACCTATTTTTTCGTATTTTCATAATTTTGGATGTTTTGCCAATGTTCATATTCCATCACAGTGTAGGAATAAGAATCAACGTAAGTGGAGGAATCTAAGATTTTTGGGTTATGCTGAAAAAAACTAAAGGTTTTCGTTTTGATTTAGGAAGTGGAAAGGTTTTGATTTCAAGAAGTGCGAATTTTGAGAAACATCAGGGATGGATTGATATTCATCAAAATTCTGAAGTATTCTTCCCATTTCATCAGAGATCAGTATCCCAGTGTTCAGGTTTAGCTAAAACAGCTGGGCCCAGTAGTGGGATAAAAGCAGAAGTAGTTGAAGAAGTGTCTGAGGAGTCTGGTGTTGTACCTGAAGAAATGGCTAGCAGTCAGGAAAGTGTTGAGGTTGAAGTGGAACCTGAATTAGTTCTGAGAAGAAGTCAGCGCTCCAATAAAGGAGTGCCACCAGATAGGTTCATGGTACAGTGTGTATTGACTGAAGAGGATCAAGGTGTGTGTATTGAGCCTCGAACGTACAGTGATGTGTTGAAATGTGATTCAGTGGAAAGAGGTCACTAGAAAAAGGCTATGGACACTGAGTATAAATCTTTAGTTGATTTAGGAGTTTTTGAGATTGTGTCCAGACCTGTTGGGAAACCAGTAATTGGTTCCGTTGGGTATTCAAGAAAAGGTATTGTCTGATGGTTCTTTTAAATACAAGGCAAGATTAGTTGCACAGGGTTGTTCACAGGTTATGCATGAGTCGTATGATGAAGCATTCGCCCCTACTGCGAAGGCAGAGTCATTGAGGATGTTAGTGGCCTTAGCAGAACAGTATGATTTCAAAATGAGACATTTTGATTTTGAGATGGCTTATTTGAATGCTAAACTTGATGAAGAGATTTACTTAGAACCTGCACCAGGTTGTAAAGTCAGCCACAACAATGTGTATCGGCTGAGAAAGGCTTTATATGGATTACGTCAGTCAGCCAGATGTTGGCATTTGTGCATCAATGAAGTTTTGTTGAAATTAGGGTTCGTTTCTAGTGTGGCTGATTCATGTGTCTATACAAGAAGTAAAGGAGTAGAACAAGTCTTTATTTTGATTTATGTAGATGACTTGTGTTTGGTGGCTAAGTCAGATGACGTCCTTATATGTTCCTTAGTCAGAATAAGAAGATACATCAGTTGATTGAAAAAGTTGGGCTGAAAGATGCAAATCCAGTACAGACTCCAATGATTGAAGATTTTTTGAGTCAGACATGTGAAGAACGTTTTCCTAATGTACAGTTGTACCATTCAGTGATAGGTAGTGTTTTGCATATTGCAAACTGGACACGGCCTGACATTGCTTATGCAGTAGGCATTTTAAGTAGAAAAGTGGCTTGTCCTACAACCAAAGATTGGTTGGGTTTGAAGAGAGTACTTAGGTATTTAAAAGGAACTGTGAGTTATAGTTTGTTTTATCCTTTGTTGGAAAGCGAGAAGCTGGAAGTTTTTGTTGACAGTTCGTTTGCTGATGAGGGAGACAGGAAATCAGTGACAGGTTATTTTGTCAAGTATGGGGACAAACCCATTTGTTGGAGATCCAGAAAGCAAAGTTTGGTTGCTGTGTCTACAGCGGAATCATAATTTGCTGCTCTTTCGGAAGTAGGGAATGAGTTAATTTGGATTCAGCAGTTGTTAATTGACCTGGGTTTAAAGTTTGAAAAACCCATAGTGGTGAATGAAGACTCACAGACCTGCATAGCTTTGACCATGAATGAGAGCATGAAAAGCAAAACGAAATACATTGCAGTAAAATATCAGAATGTGAGGCATTTGTTAAAACAGGGTATGATAGTTCTATAGTACTGTAGATCTGAAGAGAATGTTGCTGATATATTCACCAAAGCTTTACCAGCCATGCAACATAAAGTGTTATGTGCAAAAATGGGGTTAATTGCTGTTAGTGCATAAAATGTAGTCTGTTGTGTTTAAATGCTTTTTAGTTATCATTTGTACAATATAATTAGAAAGGAGCCTGTTGAGATTAAAAAATGTAAGTGGGCAAATTATATTGTAAAATGTAAGAATAATGTAATTAAGTTTAAATGGGACTACTTGGAGTAAGTTTCACAGCTGTACAAATAAAATAAGGCAGCAGAGAGACTGACCTTGGGTGAGGAATTTTGCTTTGAAGAAGCCTGTAGCACCCATGGGTCCTCTAGGGAAGGTGCTGGTAAAATGTCACAGCTGTCAGGTGTTTTGCAGCTATTTCTGTATAAAATAAGGGGAGGCAGCAGAGATACTGACCTTGGGTGGCCGAGGAATTTTGCTTTGAAGAAGCCAGCAACTTTGAGCAGAAGACGGCATCGTCCCTAGAAAAGAAGACGGAAGGTTTATGTTGTTCTTATGGAACTAAACTGTTTGGCTCGCCTTGGAAAGACTGTTTGTTTTATACATGTTGCTCAATACTGTCTATTATTGTGCCTGAACATATTTTGTTTAAAAAGCCAGCAACTTTGCAGAAGACGTCGAGGAACTAAACTTTATTTATTTTTTAAAGAGCTTTATTTTTTGAAACAAATGACTCTTGGAATCTTTTAACTTCAGAGAGCCAGCTTAATTGACCAAAACAGTACTCAGGTCCATACAGAAACTCAACAAGTTGCAAGGCCGAACAGGGCATAGGGTTACAGCCTGTGCTTGACGGGGTCACACTCCCCTGAAGGCGCAGATTTGCAGCCTGGGTGTGATCCTGGACTCATCGCTGAGCCTGGAACCCCAGGTTTTGGCAGTGACCGGGAGAGCTTTTGCACAGTTAAAACTTGTGTGCCAGCTGCGCCCGTTCCTTGGGAAGTTTGACCTGGCCATGGTGGTCCATGCTCTTGTCACATCCCGAATAGATTACTGCAACACATTCTATGTGGGGTTGCCTCTGAAGACTGTTCGGAAGCTTCAAATGGTTCAGTGTGCGACAGCCTAAGAACATACGTAAGAACATAAGAAGAGCCATGCTGAATCGGACCTCAGCCCATCTAGTCCAGCATTCTGTATCACACAGTGGCCCACCAGTTGTACACGGGGATCTCGAGCAGAAGGGAGGGCAAAACCCTGACCTGCTCCCGACCCCCACAACCAGTACCCAGGGAAATCCTGTTTGCTAACAGGAGCGGCGCTCAGGGAGCTCACAACTCCGCTGTTGTGTCAGCTCCACTGGCTGCCAGTTTGCTTCCGGGCACAATTCAAAGTGCTGGCTTTAGCCTATAAAGCCCTAGACCAGTGGTTCCCAAAGTGGGCGGTACCACCCCTGGTGGGCGGTGGGGCGATCTAGGGGCGCTGGAAGGCCCAGGAGAATTTGGGGGGGCTGAGCGCCTGTAAGGGGCAGTGGGGGCGGTGGCATGAGCCAGGTGACAGGCTACCATCCATCTCTGTGTGTCTCTCTCTCTCTTCTTCCCTCCTCCTGCTCCCTCCTCTCACCAAGCAAGGGATAATAATAATAATAATAATAATAATAATAATAATACTGTGAGGCCGCTCCAAAATTCTGTAAAGATCACGCTCAGTCCGCAGTTCGATCCAACGAGATTTATTGAAAGTACAACACCTATAAAGCCAAAGCATTGGCTCATCACCCAAACACCTTTTATACTCAACCCCCTCCACCCATCACCTGCAATGTCCGGGAAAGGTTGCATCATCCCCCTCTGACTCAGCAGTCCTACTGTCCAAATGGATATTACATCATATCCCTGCCGAGTCGGCAACATGCAAGTCAGTGTCCACTGTCCGGAAGAGGTTGCGTCACATCCGTCCTGACTCAGCACTGCTCCCAGGAGATTACATCATCCCCGGGATCTCCCCCAGGTCCTGCACGCCGGGCTTTCCCCTGTTAAGGCAGGCTGGGAGTTCTCGAGCCTTCCCCAGGGCTCAGAACCTCCAGCTCTGACAAATACCTTTGGGGTTCCCTTCCAACTGGTCGAGTCTTATAAAAATAATAATAATAATGTCCTTCAACGTATTTAGTGGAACGTGGATTCAGTGCGGTAACCAATTTATTAACAAAAAAGAAACCGATTGCAAATAGTCAATCGCGATGATTTGAGACGACTGCTGACGCAAATAGAGCCGAGGATGACGAGATTGGTGGCAGCAGGCCAGGTTCTTCCTTCTCATTAAGATGATTTCCAATGCTTTAACTTTTTTTGTATTGCCTTTCTATTCTAAGTTCAATAAATAGTTTCATAATTCCAAACTTCAATGTTTCTAATTTACAACTTTTTAAAATATATTTTACGAAAAAGGTAGAAATATTACTACATGTATCTTTCTGTTTAATTGCTATTAATTTTTTAAAAAATTAATTTCTAGGGGGGCGGTGAATAAATTGTTTTCTTGAAAGGGGGCGGTAGGCCAAAAAAGTTTGGGAACCACTGCCCTAGACGGTTCCGGCCCAGCTTATCTATCCGAACGTATCTCTCCCTATGGACCCACCAGAGATTTGATATCATCAGGGGGGCTCTCGATCCCGTCGGCTTCACAAGCACATATGGTGGGGACGAGGGATAGGGCCTTCTCTATAGTGGCCCCGCGGCTGTGGAACTCCCTGCCCAGGGATATCAGATCGGCCCCCTCCCTCCTTACCTTTTGGAAAAAATTGAAAACTTGGCTCTTCAAGCAAGCGTTTGGAGTGTCAGCTGAATTAGTCAACTGAATCGCAAATGACCCAGGAATGAGAACGACGACGGAAAGGATAACAGACTGAATATGACAACATAGGTTTTTTTTAAAAAAAAACATTTTTATTGTCATTGTTTTTGATGTTTTTAGATATTGCAATGATATGTTTTTTATTCTATTGATGTATGTATTTTTTGTTTTATAAATGGCATTGAATTGTGCCGATTGTTCGCCTCCCTGTGTCGCCTTCGGGCTGCTATGGGCGGGGGTATAAATTATATAAATAAATAAATCAATCAATAATAGAAGAATTAATATCCAAATTATCTCTAGGAATTTCCCAGAGATAAATGGAGAAGGTCCTAGGATGTTAAAAAGAGAAATCATGAAATGGCGCAAACAGAGCCCTGAAGCCGACTGTGAGGAAGCCTGGCTTGGAAGCATCCACGGAGTGGGACGTAAGAAGGCCCCCCCTTTTCCTCCTGACAACTTGGTCAGATTTGGGAACCATTATTACAAAGACAAGATAATGAAAGCTCTACGAAGACAGGCACCCTCACTAAAATACCAGGAGATCTCAATACGGATTTTCCCAGACCTGTGATCTGAAACTTTGGAGTGGCGGAAGTCCATTCGCCAATGTACCACCATTTTACACAGCCAGAAAATTCAGTATAACTGGGGTTATCCAGTTTTCTTGAGGTTTCGCTGGAGAAACAAAAACTATAAAATTACGCCTCTAGCTCAAGGTCTAGCTCTGTTGAAGGGACTAAATTTGACAACTGAGGCAATAGATGCAACACAGACAGAGAAGGAGAGAGGCGAGAAGGAGAAGGGGAAACAGAATATGGCGACAGGAGGAGAAGACTAATATGGACTAAGACACGAAGGAAATGGACTGTGGGAAGGACTGACTAACTATTAGTATAAAACATTTAATCCTAGTAGTTAAGGCATTATAGGAATACCCTGGGAGATATCGGAATGGGCACACTCGGATAGAGGATGGGTCGCCTCCCCACACCACACAAAGAGCATACTACTCCTCTGTTGCACCCAGGCCCGGATCAGGCCCTTTTGCCGCCCAAGGCCAAAGGGTCTGCCTCCGCCCCTCCCTGAACCCGCCCCTCCCCACCCCCGCCCCTCCCCACCTCCTCGCTGGTGCAGAGCCGATCCTCCCTCCCTCCTAAAGCTGGCCTGAAAAGGGCGATTTCGGCTGCTTCTCAGGCCGGCATGGTGGATGAGGGAGGGAGGGAGGAGCATTGGCTCCGGGGTGAGGCTTTCCTTCCTCCTCCTCCTTGCACCGGCGAGGAGGCGGGGGCGGGGAGGAGCAGAGCTGGGGGGCGGGGAGGGGTGGGTTCAGGGAGGGGCGGAGCTGGGGTGGGGAGGGGCGGAGGCAGACCCTTTGGCCTTGGGCGGCAAAAGGGCCTGATCCGGGCCTGGGTGCAACAGAGGAGTAGTATGCTCCCTGAGCCCTGCTCCTGTTAGTAATCTGGCTGCTGTTCGTTGGACTAGTTGAAGCTTCCAAACAGTCTTCAAAGGCAGCCCCATGTAGAGTGCGTTGCAGTAGTCTTTACGGGATGTGACCAGAGCGTGGGCTACTGTGGCCAAGTCCGACTTCCCAAGGAGCGGGCGTAGCTGGCACACAAGTTTTAACTGTGCAAATGCTCCTCTGGTCACTGCCGAAACCTGGGGTTCCAGGCTCAGTGATGAATCCAGGATCACTCCCAAGCTGCAAACCTGCGCCTTCAGGGGGAGTGCGACCCCGTCCAACACAGGCTGTGACCCAATGTATAGCTCCAAACACTAACCAAGCGGAATTTTATGAAATAATATTTAAAGAAATTGAGGGAATGCAAAAAGGGGCCCTGATCTTAGGAGGGGGCTAAATCTGTATACAGCAGTGGACAATCCAAACAACAAGATAAAGGGGGCTATGGATAAATACTGGAAAATAAAATGGCAGGAGATTGATAAAAAAGAGTATGGAGCAATTAGTATCAGAAAAAGAGAAGCTAGAGAGGGATTAAAAGTAGGGAAGGCTCCAGGAACGGATGGGTACTATGAAAATGTAAATCAATTTTAGTACCAAAATTAAAAGAACTAAATGATAGGATAATGGAAGGAGAACAGATCCCGTCATCATGGCAAGAATCAAGGATCGCATTAATCTTTAAAACAAATAAAGATCCTACAGATCCCGGTTCATATAGACCTATTGCCCTTATAAATCAAGATGCTAAAGATATTGACGGCAATAATGGCAAAGAGAACGAATAGCTTTATATATAATTATATTTAAAAAGATCAGTGTGGATTTCTTCCTGGAAGACAAATGTCAAACCCAGTTGGAAGAGCAATAGATGCAACCCATACAATTAAGGAAAAGAAAACTGAAGCTGGGATGCTGGCCCAGGATATAGTTAAAGCGTCCGATTGCGTGTCACGGTCGGCATTTTAAAAATTAGGAAAAATGGATTAGGAGAGAGATTTAGAGGAATTATTGGGAAATGATACTCAACCAACTATGCTGCTAATAAGAGTCCTCAATATATTACGCAACATGTGTTAAAGAAACGGAGAGTGGTGCCTACCGCCGGTCCTCCGTGTCCGTGGAAGGAGAACACGGGGAAGCATCCGGAGAAGCCGACGTGGCTGAATGGAAAACCCGAGGAAGAAGAGAGAAGGGGAAAAGAGCCTGGATAAAGGAGGGAAAGAAAGGCGAATCGCCAAGAAGGAATACAGGTGAGGAACCCAAGCTTGAGTGAATTGTAATAATAACAATAATAATACTAACAAAGCTATATACAGATCCGATCCAAAGCAATATGCTAAAAACACATATGCTAAAAACACACAACCATTATATAACATACATGTATTGAAACATACTTCTACAAGATCTGTGTACATAACGAAAGTGAAAATATGTATGTGTGTATGTGGCCGGAGTGTCCACTTATACATGCAGGCTCTTCCCTCCACACCCAGATAACGTATCTCCCCGAATTCAGGAGGCACCAAAGGCCCTCCCTCCAGTGACATTGCATTGGGAACGCCATGGACACGTCCAAGAGCCTGGCCACTCCGCGTCCTCCACAGACACCCCACTGCCCACCACCCAAACGAAGGCTTGCGTACAGGGACAGCTCCATCCTAGGTGTTCTGCTTTCCTCTACCACATCCATCCCAGGGTTCCTTTCTCTCTCCATTGGTGTGGAATTTGCATGACCCTGCCCACTGCCTCTCCTTAAACCTTTCCGACCCTTTTCTGTGGCGCACAGCAAACAGAGGAATGGATCGGCAACTGAACATAATGGAAGGGTTTGAGGGACTGACTCAAAATGATGGAAATTGTAGTTCACCCTGCATCAAGACACAGCACTGTGACCCCCACTGACAATGGGCCTGGACCACATTTGGCGCACAGAACCCCCGTGACCAGGTTTGGGGGGAATTGACCTTGATTTATAGGAGTTGTAGTACTCCTACATCTAGAGAGCACTGTGAACACAAACAATGGTGGACCTGGACCAAACTTGTAACACATACCCGATATGCCCAAATTTGAATACTGGAGGCGTTTGGGGGGAATTGACCTTGATATCTGAGAGTTGTAACTCACCTACTGTACATCTGGAGACACTGTGGCCCCCACTGGCAACAGGCCGGGACCAAACGTGGCACGCAGAACTCCCCATGACTAACTCAACCTACTGGAGGGGTTTGAGGTGACCGACTCACCATAGTGGGAGTTGTAGTTTACCCTACAGCCAGAGAGCATGGTGAAGCCTACCGATGCAGGCAGTAGCGGGGCAGCTGCAGCAGTTCCTAAATGACACAGCGGGAGTAGGTCCCTTCCGCAAGGCCTGGAAGACCGATCTTTTCCGATTGGCTTTTGATTGCTAAGCTGTATAATCATTCTTGCCTAAATGTTAAATGATGTCTTTGATTGTTTTATGCTTTTATGTGTTTGTGAGTCGCTCCGAGCCCTCGGGGAGTGCCGGCATACACGCTCAAATAATAAATAAATAAATAAATAAATGATGCATCCAGAGTAAACTTGCCCAGCATTTTAACTACTGATTGGGTTTTTTGAGGTTAACCTGACATGATGTGAGTTGTAGTTCACCCACAACCGTATGCATTTTGGGCAATTAAAAAATTGGCTTTTTCGAATAACCTGGGCAATGTCAGGAACCCAAGCTAGTAGTACATATATAAAAACACATAGTAGAACAAAGGTTAAGACTATAGTAAACACCAGGGACGAGTTGAGAACTCATGAATAAAACTGGCTGGGAGAATCATGCCGGGAAAGCCCAGGCGGAGAAGGAGCGGAGGCTGGCCGGGCAAACACGGGCCGCGTAATCCTAGAACCCTAGAACATGCTGGAAACGTGAAACCCAAGAGGGGATGTTCTTCCACGTGTGGCCGTCTTGCGGAAAAGCAAATGCCCATTGGAAAGAAATCCAGGAAACAATGCATAAAATACTCAATATGAAAATACAACTTACACCAGAATATTTTTTGAGTGGAAACGACAGATACAGAGATGGACACAAACAAGGACATCGTGTTTAATGACTTAATAATGGCAGCTAAAATAGTTTACGCAAGAACTTGGAGACTGAAATAAACACCTTCCACAGATCAATGGCTCATAAAAGTACTGGATGTTATGCATATGAATAAACTGACCCAATTAGACATAAATACCAAGGAAAACCCAAGGACACCACGGATTGGCTGCCTCCGGGTCTCCCTGCAGGGCAAGAAGAGCAGGGCAGGAATGGCCTCAATAAATAAATAAACAAACACCCATTAAACAATATATCTTAAGTGAAAATTGAAACATGGCAATATAGTTCGTTCAACTTGAAAAGATGAATGAAGCAGGGAAATGGAACGTGGAGCGGGTCAAAGAGGGCGTGGCCAAATGGGCGGCCAGTGTAGGCAGCCAATGAGAATGGAAGAATGGGAGGACATTTGGAACAACAAGTCGAAACAAAGGGCTTCATATTAAAAGAACAATGGTTCAAAATGATGCATCTCTGGTACATGACTCCACGTAAACTTGGAAAATATTATAAAAATGTGCAGAGCAGAGCGCAAAAAACAAGGAGGAACTTTCTGGCGTACGTCGTGATCGTGCACCAAAGCAAAGAAATATTGGAAAGTGATACACGAAGAATCCCAGGAAATCTTAGATATTAAATTTCGAATTAAACCCAAATATTTTTGTTAGAGATTATAGTTGTGAAGATGGAAACAAATAAATAAGTGCTTCTTCATGATTTAAATTCCGCAGCGAGAAGAGCGCAAGCCAAGAACTGGAGACAAACCGAAATGCCCACTCAAGAGCAGCGGCCAGGGCCGTAGCCCGGCTTTTGTTTCGGGGCTGAGTTTGGTTCAGGGGGCTGAGACTGGGTGGAAGAGGGTCTACCCTAGCAAACCTTTTGTATTGTTATCCCAATAACCCCATTAGTGTGGGATATAATGAGTATGGTGATCAGATCATGATATAAATAAACATAACAGTTTAAATAATGTACCAGTAAGGCCTTTTCGCGGACCACCCTGAGAATTTGGGGGCTGAAGCCCTTAGCCCCCCGGCTACATGCCTGGCAGCGGCTGATCCAAAGAATGGAAGTAAGGAATCTGGGGGAACTGACCCAACGCCTAACAAGACTCCGAGGAAGGTCAACGAAGACGACGGACTGGCAGCTTTCTAGAATTTATATGCAGAATAAGAAGAAGACTTTCATTATATAGCCCACGGGAAAGTGGCATGGGTACGCTACAGGACAGAAACAAAAGGAGACGAGGAGGAAAGGACAAGGCTATATAGACTGTGAAGAACATACACCCAGTAAGGAAGGGCACCGGACACACTGAACACCCCCTTTCTATATTGGAAAAATGTGTCAATACGGCTTTGTAGCAACCAGATTGAGAGCAGCAAAAACTTGGAAAGAAGGAAAGGATTGATCTAAAAGGGACTGGAGAGAAAAGTTATTAGGCTACATAGTCCAAAACACCGGGGGGGGGGGGGCAAGTTGGCCCATGCCTGAGGTAGACGACCTCTGTCGGCCCCCCTGTATGCAGACGATGTGGCACTTCTCTTGTGAATTTGCAGCGGCTTGCAGCAGCTATTAAACGCTCGGAGAAGTCCTTGCAAAGCCGAAGAGTGAGTAATTAACCGCAATAAGTCCAAAGTCCTCGTGTTTACTAGGAAACAGAGTCTACACAAGTGGAAAATTAGTGAGCATCTAATTGAGCCGGTGAAATCCTATAAATCTTTGGGGGTGACTTTTCAAGTCTCAGGTGCCCGGAAAGCAGGGGCGGTCTAAAATAATTTTAAGTGGTAAGCAAGCACTATTTTTGCGCCCCCCCAAAAAACATTATTTTGCCCCCCCCCCTCCGCCGGCTCCTTCCTCTCAGCAGGCGGCTGCGGCTCCCTCTTCTCCACCGCCTCTCTCGCCTTCCCTGACTTACCGACCTTGTCCTTTGGCGGCGGCCATAAGCCAGGCGAAGAACAGCCCCAGCTGGGAGGCCAGGAAGTGGAGCAGCGCGAAGGCGGAAGAGTGGGTAGGAGAAGTAGAAGCGGCGTCCAACATCGCTTCTGGGCATATGCGGAGGTTTTCGCGCATGCGCATGCACGAAAACCTCTGCGCATGCTCAGAAGCTCCTGCAGGCTTATTAGAGGGGAGGTCTCACAAAGCCCCCTATGACGCGCCCCGATGTCCGTGTGGTGGGGCTCAGTGGAGACAAGAAGACACAAACGGCTGCATTATTCCTCCCACAAAGCTGTCTGACATACCTTCACCCGCCCAATTCGACCAAGCATTCATTCCTGGAGGAACTGGTGAGCTTGGCGCGCACTACTTGTGGGCAGATCAGACTCCAACGGTCACCATGAACGTGGCCGGCTTTGGTGCCACAGCGCCCGCTCGCCCACAACAAATGATCCCATAGACTTAAGGGAAAGTTCAGAGTTTGTCTTGAGGTGACTTTATTATCAATATTGTTTGTTTAGTTCTACTTGTTGTGACTAATAAACGTCATTTCTTCCTTCTCTGGCTTTGAAAAAAGGCGCAAAGGAAGATCCCGGAAGCCGCAGGCCGGTCGGCCTGACCTTGGAACCAGGAAAAATGGGGAAATGGGTTACTCGGGAGTCCGCCTTGAAATGGCCTTGATCGGAGTGCAGTGAATAATAGGGAGGGGCGTGGAAATGGGGAGATTTACGATGGGTGGCACCCGCCGTGGGAGTGTTAGCAGACCACAAGCAGCGTGACGCAGCTGCGAAGACAAGGGATGCCCAGGCGAGGAGGGAGGGACTTCCTGAGGGCGAGAGATGCTCGGAGCACAGGATGGTGGACACACCTGTCCGGAGGGCTTGGGTGGGGACTTCCTGCCATGCAAAAGGGAGTGGGGTTGGGTGGCCTTGCGGGGTCCCTTCTAACTCTAGGGTGCTATGGTTCTATTTATTATTTATTTCATTTATCGTCTCAGGAGCAAACCAATGTATTTATTTATTCTTGGGATTTCTACACCGCCGACTCCCGAGGGCTCGCGGCGGCTCACAAGAGCCAGTGGCACAGCGCCAGTGGTTAAAACAAAACATTTTAAAAACAGAATTAAAACATGCAGCACTAACAATTAAAACAAAGACAGCAGCAAGTATAGTAGCCCAATGGATGAACAGACGGGCCTACTTGAGATAACACAAAGTTTAAACACTTGGCCTTCTTCTAACTGTCCTTGGACCGGAAGCTGGCCCCTTGGAGTGCCTCAGGTGTGGCTGTGAGAAGGCCCTCCCTCCATTGCGCATGTGGCAGGGCGCAGGTTGCACTGCAGTAGGTGGCCTGTGGTGTGCTCTTCTCTGCACTCACATGTCGTGGACTCCACTTTGTGGCCCCCTTTCTTCAGGCTGGCCCTGCATCTCATGATGCCTTCCAAGTCGCCCCGTCCCCTGTGTGCCCAGGAGGGAGTCTCTCATTTGGTGTCAGCCATGGATTCAGGTTCCGGATTTTAGCCTGCCACTTTTGGACTCTCGCTTGCTGAGGTGTTCCTGCAAGTATCTCTGTAGGTCTTGATTTAAGGCATTGGCGTGCTGGCTGATACCCAAGCGGGATGGGCCAAAGATGCCACTGCCTTGGTCCTTTCACTATTGGCTGCTACTTCCCGGCAGATGTCAGGTGGTGCAATACAAGCTAAACAGTGTAATTTCTCCAGTGGAGTTGGGTGCAGACAGCCTGTGATAATGTGGCATGTCTCATTCAGAGCCACATCCACAGTCTTAGCATGGTGAGATGTGTTCCACACTGGGCATGCGTACTTACGCATGCGTATGGTTCGATGATGATGGAACCGTAGGCATGGGCAAAGTTGGCCCTCCTTCCAGGTGTTTTGGACTTCAACTCCCACCATTCCTCATGGCCGGGAGGTAGAAGTGGATAAGCCTGAAGATGTCAATGTAAAGCAAACCCCTCTGGCCGTTTCCCAAGCCAAGGGGTTTCTTGCCAGCCCGGGTAAATCCAAACCCATTTATCTGGTTATATCAGGCGGCCCTGGCAAACTTGGGCCCTCCTTCCATGTGTTTGGGGGTCCAAAACACCATTATTATTATTTATTTATTATTTCCTTAGACTTATATGTCGCCAACTCCATACGGCTCGCAGCGGCTTACAGAGTCAGGAAAACACAATACAGATTAAAAGACAAACTAGACAAACATAACACAGGGGATAGAGGAAATGGGACAAAGTCAGGGTTCAGGCGGCAACAGGTGGTTGGGGCCTAAACTGGACCCATCAGACCATCAAAGGGAGGGAGGGAAGGGGCGCAAAGAGAGGCACCCTGCCGGCCAAGGAGAAAGAATGTAGGCCGGCCTCCTTCGTCCCCGTGGCCCAGCCGATAGGGACAAGCATGGTGGGTCGGTAGTGTTCCGCGGCTTCGGGAATAGCCGGAGGTTATGCCTGGCGCCTGGGCCCAAAAGGTCCTTGAGCGAAAGATTCGTCTCAGCCTGGGCTCGGGTGCGGAGGCCTCCCAACTGTTCGCTAACCAACCTCTTCTTCCCCTCCTGTTGACCGGCCGGGCATCTGGGGGGTCCAGGGGGTCGGCCGCCCCGATGCAGGAGGTCTCTAGGGGTTTTAAGGGAGAGGGGCTAAAGGTCCTCAGCCCCGGCGGCGCCTCCTCCGCGACGGTGTGGTCTCTGGTCCGGATGGCCACTCACCGTATCATCCTCCGGTCTGGCTGTCCTCTGGGCTGGCTCCCCATGGGCTGTGCCGTCAATCTCATCCCAGTCACGGGTCGGTGACGGGCAGGCGGCGGTCCCAGCAGGGTCCCCGGGGCACCGGAGATAGACGGCAGGCCCGGCGGGGCGGGCCGAGCTCCTGGGGGCTCTTGCCAGGACCCGAGAGATGTCAGGAACCTCTGGCGTCGCCGGCCAGGCGCCGATGATGACGGGTGCGCTGGAGCAGGAGGGGCGGGGCTGAGGAGTCCAGCAAAGGGGGGGGCGGGGCGGAGGACGCCGAGCAAGCTGGGCCGGTCGCCATCTTGGTGGTCCCGCCACCGCCCGTTCCTTCCAGCTGCGGGGGGGGCATGCCCCAGCGCCCTCCAGGGACTCCACCAAGTGTTCCACGAAGCCTCACCCGCCGCCTCAGCTATAGCCAGGGGCCTCTCCTCAGTGGGCAGGCTTTCCTCGACGGGCTCGGCAGTGGGACTCGGAGGAGAGGTGACCCGGCCAGCAGGCCCCAAAACCATGGGACCGCGGGGCTGCTCGCCTCACCGCCCCTCCATGGCCTGTCTCGGGCCTACCTCAGCCGGGCGGCTAGATGCTCGACTAGCCGGCCCAGGATGGGAAGGAGGGAGGTGAGTTGTTGGATGACGTCCTGCAGGTCCCGTAGCCCATCCCGGGCTCGATCGGCTCTGTCAGGTAGAGGGTCAGGTGGGGGGTCAACAGTCACCCCCTGAGTGGTAGGTGGAGTGTTGGGTTTGAGGTCGGCGTCCACCCACTGAATGGCGGGGAGGGTGGAAGGCTCCAGTGCTGGCTCCAGTGCTGGCCACCCTGGTTCCATGTCCGCTCCTAGGCCCGGCCAGGGGACCGGGGACCAAGGCGGGTAGGTCCCAAGGCTAGACCCGTGCGCAGTCCTCTCCAACAGGCCGGCAGTTCCAGAGGTTGCTCGTAGCCTAGCTGATATGGCAGACTCCAGGCCGACCTCAGAATGGCCTCCGCCTCAAGTTGCAGGGCTTCTAACGGGGCAAGGGACCCGCCGGTGGTCCCCCCCCCAAGGACCACGGGAGTACCCTGAGATTCTGGGGGGCACCCCCCTTGTCCGGGGTAGTCAATCTCACCAATGGTCCAGTTCCATAGGAAGAGTTTCCAAGGGCCCGGCGGAGCTCAACCTTCGAGCTGCTGCTCGACGCGGCCATCTTGGAATCATGAGGGCCCAGAGTGGGAAGGGCCCCCCAGAGGTCATCAGGCCTGACCCAAGGCAGGGTTTCCGCATAGAGATGCCAGACTTTCACTTCTGGGTTATATGCTGAGGGATTCTTGGCTCATGCCAAATGTGAGCAGGACATTGGTGTTTTTGCTGATGATAGACGGAACATGAGGCAGCAACGCGACGCTGCAGCAAAGAGGGCGGAGGCCATTCCAGCCTGCATTGGTGGGACAACATTTCCCAAGGATTGAGGACGAGGCCCAGGGAGCACCCAGTCTTTGGTGCATGGAAGGAAAAGCAGCCAGAAAGGGAGAAACAGAACCAGTGGCAGGGTCGGGGTATCATGGCTCTGGAAGGGGTCCCCAAAGGACATCTCGTCCAGCCCCCTTCCTCGTTTTTAATTCATAAGTCATATCTAAATCATAAGCTTTGCATATACAAATAGATATTAAGAAACAGTCATCCACCACAGGCATCGGAAGAGCTGCAAGGCCAAGAACGTGCCACGAGGGTCAAGACAAAGACCCCCGAGGAAAAGTGTTATTGCCAGACCGCTCTCACAACCACCATGTCCGGCTATACAGAGAAGCCCTGAAATCCGCACGCACGTGGACAACTTCAACAGAAAGGAGGAAATCGTGAAAAGGAACCAATTCTGGTCACCAGTAGGAAAAAGAACAAAAAAAACCCCCATGAGGATCAAGAGAGTAAATAAAGAACAACACTCAAAAACAGGGGAATTCCAGACCCAAAAAACCCAATTTTGGATTCCCCCAGGCAGTAAGAAGCCAGACCTTGAAACTTCTAGGCCATTAAATGTTAATCAAGGTGGACAACTGCAACATTCCCACTTGCCTCAAGCAGACAAGAGTCCTTCCTTTCTCCCAAACTGGACATCATTCCACAGGTATATCCACCCCACTTTCCAATATACCTCTCAACCTCTGGGGATGCCTGCCAGAGATGTGGGCGAAACATCAGGAGAGAATGCTGCTTCTGGAACATGGCCCCAGGCAGCCCAGAAAACTCACAGCAACCCAGTGATTCCGGCCATGAGAGCCTTCGACAATACAACTCGTTATGGTTATGATACAGACCTTGTCCAATTTAGGAAACACTTTAGAAACCCCCCCCCCCCAATCTCGTAATGAGTATTGAAACTTTTTTTCTACTGATGGCAGAGGCCTCTCTTTTTTGGGCAATGCGTGTGTGCAAAGTGGGCCGGGTCTTCTGGCCCCTGAGCCTTCCGGCCCCTTGCCCTGGCCTTGCCCGCAAAGCCAGAGGATTCCCTTGAGGCGATGGAGCGGAACTCTGCGTATGCTCTGGGGAACTCTTTCTCCAACAGTGATATTTGCCACAGCGCTTTCCCCAGAAATGGGCGGTGTGCCCATTTCTGGGGAAAGCGCTGTGGCAAATATCACTGTAATTTATGACAGTTTTTAAAAATTGTTTCCTGTGGTGACTCACGGCAATTGTTTGCTTGTTTCGCAAATTCAGAGTCGTGAAGGCATTTATGGCGTTCGTCATGACGTAAGTCTGTCTTCCTTGGAAAGTGTGGCCCGGAAGGGGGAGGGAGGCCGGCCTTGGGCCCTTCTGGCCGGATTCCAAGCAGGGCCCCAAGGCCGGCTTCCCTGGAGACCCCCCCTGATCGCCCCCACCCTGTCACTCCCTTTCAATGGCAGGGGCAGGCCTGGGCTCTTCTGGCTTTTGGGGGCCTCGGGAGGGCTTCTTCCACCGACTCCTGTTCACCGAGGGCCACGTCGTCAGCCTGAGGGTGGCCTTCGAGGGCCGTTTGTGGTTGCGAGGCTGTCTGCAAGGAGCAGGCTTCCTTTCTGCTGCCCTGGAGACTAGGACTCAATGGAGCCATGGGTTCGAATGGAGATCCCGCCTAAACATTATGACAAAGGACTACGTTGCTGTGAGTTTTTCGGGCTGTCTGGCCAATATGTTCCAGCAGCATTCTCTCCTGACGTTTTGCCTGCGTCTGTGGCAAGCATCCTCTGAGGTCTGCTGGAAGTGAGGCAAGTGGAGTTTATACTTATCTCTGAGGAATAATGTCCAGGGTGGGAGAAAGAGCCCTTGCCCGTTTGAAGCAAGTGCGAATGTTGCCATTAGTCAGCTTGAATAGCACTGAGTAGCCACGAAGCTGCAAAGTCAATCCGCGAGGGTCTCTACCTAGAGGTGGCCTGGTCCTTGTTGCCTGGAGGCACCCTCTGCTTGGGAGGTGTTAGCTGACCCTTGATGGTTTCCTGCCTGCAGTTCTCCCATCTGCCTCTGGGGGGCGTTCCTTATTGACTGCCTTGATTCTGGTGCTTGTTGTTGCAACGTTCGCACTTGCTCCCGACTGACCGGCTCCTCCCTCCCTCCCTCCCACCCTCCCTCCCACCTTGGGCATCATCCCACAGGGATACTATTATATGTACAGTGTTCCCTCCTCACTTATGGCTGGGGTCAGGTTCGAGGAACTCCCACCCGCAATAAGTGAGAAACCATGACGTAGGGATGCTCAATTTATTTTAATATTTACACATTATTTTGGTAGTTACGCACTATTGTAAGTCTTTATAAACTTAAAATAAAGTGAAGAAAAGGAAGAGCGGCGGCAGAAAAACCCCACAAAACAGTAAACATACCATGAGATGTATCTTAAATCAATATTTTTTAAATCCGCGTAACAGCGAGTCATCAATAAGTGAACCGCAAAGTAGCGAGAGAACACTGTACTCCACTTGCCTCATTTCCAACAGACCTCTGAAGAAGCCGTTAGCCACAGATGTGGGTAAAATGTCAGGAGAGCATGCTGCTGGAGCATGGTGACAGCCCCGAAAACCTACAGCAACCCAATGCTTCTGGCCATGAAAGCCTTTGACAACTTCCTGACCGTAAAAGCTGTTCAGCACTGGAACTCTCTGCTTTGGAGTCCAATGATGGAGCCTCCTTCTCTGGAGACTGTGAAGCAGAGGCTGGGTTGCTATCTGTCGGGAGGGCTTTGATGGTGCTTTTTCTCCATAATAGTAGAAAGGGGTTGGACTAGATGTCCTTTAGGGTCTCTTCCAACTCTATGATCCTATGAAATGCACCTGCTCCTTAACACATTGTTAAATAACCCCAGAACATCCTCTCATCGCCACCCTCATCCTTCAATCACATCCCAGAAAGAACGGCGGGCACACAACCGGATGCAGGAGCGACTATTCAAAAGGCGACGCGCTCTGAACGGCTTCTGGATGCGCAGGGCACATGAAATGATGTGGCAGCCCGGTCCAGCCATGACCCTGATCCATGTGGTCTAGGCTTGTACTGACTGCCGGGCCAGGCCCAGCTCCCCCCCCCCCCCATGGGGCCGCCATGGATGGCCTTGTGGGAGAGACCCCTTTAATCGGGGCCTCCTGGGCTTCAGCGGGAGTCGGAGACCATCCACACCGCCTTGCACTAGGCGGCCGTGTCTCCTGGAGTCTCGTGTGCTCTTGAATCTGAAGAGCGCCTCAATTTATCCAAACCCTGAAACCAAAGAAAGCATTTGCTGCCAAATGGGAATAATGTGCCAAAAGCAGCAATGCGTGTACTCTTTGTTGAAAGGTCAGAATATGGGGTTCATTCCTCCTTTAGAAGGCAAGTGTCAGAACACCCGTGGGAAAGGGACACTCGAGGCGCATCTCTCTCCGCTGTAGAGACTGGACCCACTTTAGCTGCCTTGGTTCAATGCCACGGAGCCCTGGAGGCTGTCGTTTCTCAAAGTCTTCCTGAGCCTCCTTCATGGGAAACAGAGGCTGGGTGGCCATCTGCCTGGGATGCTCTGATTGTGCTTTTCCTGCTTGGAAAAAGAGGGTTGGGCTAGATGGCCCAAGGGGTCTCTTCCAAGGCCATGATTCCGTGATTCCTCTGCCAAAGGAAGCGGGCGCCTCACCAATCTATCTACAAATCCCAGGACTGAACCGCACTGAGCGGTGGCCACTCCGATGGAGGCGACGTCCCTCAAAAGGGGCTCCCCTTGCACCTCTTGAAGCCGGGTCCCCTTTGGCTCTGGCTCAGCAATAAGATCACTCTCAGGTGCGACTCTAATTCGGACCCTAATTTTGGCCATCATTTAGCCAAAAAGAAAGTGAGCATTCGATTTGAGTTTGGTTTGGTTTGTGTGTGTGTGCCAAGAGCAACTTGAGAAAGTGCAAGTTGCTTCTGGTGTGAGAGAATTGGCCGTCTGCAAGGATGTTGCCCAGGGGATGTTGCCTGGATGTTTTGATGTTACCATCCTTTTGATGTTTTACCTCTCTCATGTCCCCTTTGCATGGGGAGCTGGAGCTGACAGAGGGAGCTCATTCGAACCTCCGACCTGTCGGTCTTCAGTCCTGTCAGCACAAGGGCTTAACCCCTTGTGCCACCGGGCCTCCCGGATTTGAGTTAATAAGGTCAGGTGCCAGCGCAGGCTCATCTCGTCCAAGGCAACGACATTAACCATCACTCTGAAATGGCACTGTATGGCAGGGCAGGAGGTTTGAGTCAATGGGGTCATATGGAAGTGCGGACTGATCTGGTCCAAGTGCCATGATCGCTCCTGCCATGCAATGATCGGCTTCCCAATCCTGACATTGAGCGGATGGGCGATGGCTGAAAGGGAGGCCAAGACGTTGCAAGGACACCGGAACCGGCCACCAAAGCCAATGGCCCTGAGGTGGGAGAAGGTGGGCCCTGGTATGTGGGAAAGGGCAGGCAACAGAGGGGTTGGGGGGTCAAGGGCATTGTAACTATTACAGCCCTAGAGTGGAGATGGGCAGGAATGCGAGGCTCTTCTATTCCGAGCCACGAAGAGGCCTGGCCCCTTCACCCCTGTGCGCCTTGGCGTGTCCTTCCAAGAGAAGACTAACCCCATTGCAACCCATTGGAGCCACGAACCCTGACATCCATGCAGGTAAACTCTGAAGGCACATAGCAGAGTGCAGGTGGGGCCTACATGGGGGTCCCATCCCCACCTGCCTTCCCCAAGGGCCACCCTCATTGCATGCCCCCCTTTGCTATGGGGCAGACCCCCTCCCCAAATGACTTACCCCCCACTGTGGACGCCAGGCAGAGGCAGAGTGCCAAGAAGGTCAGCCCCATCCTCCTGTCATTGGGGCTCATGGGCAGGGAGGGACCCAAAGGGGCGGCAGCAGAAGGTTGCGTTCCCAAGAAGAGCGAGAGCCGTGATGCGGTGGCTTCCTTTGCTCAGCCCCCGGGAAGGATTGGAGCCAGAGCTGCTGAGAAAAGGATGCCCAGGGAAGGAGGAGGAGGAGGAGGAGGAGGAGGTGTTGCCCCACCTGAGGATCCCAGCCCAAAGGGGGGAGGAGGAGGACAAGGAGGAGGGTGGGGCGGTTGGCACCTGCAAGGCCCGGCCAAAGAGGGGCTGGTCAGTGGCCTGGGCAGCTGGACCCCAAGGGGGAGAGTGGTCAAGGGCCCAGAGGTGGTCCCAGGCCTCATGGGAGACCTGGGGGAGGGGAGCGGGACCCCTTCCCCTGAAGGGCATGTGCCCAAAAGTGGCGCTTAGACCGCCCAGTGCAAATAAACCTGGGCAAATATTTGCCAGAAAAAGTCTTGAAGTTGGGCTGGGCGCCTCCCTTGAAAAGGTGAGAAAGAAAGTGAGTGAGAGGCGGAACGAGGAACCACAGAAAGAAAGCCAACGGACGAGAGGCAAGAGGGGCGTGAGCGGAGGGAATGGCGCAAGGACGGCCACTTCAGGCCCGGGTGCCATGACAAAAATGTGTAACACAAACAAGCAGGCGCAAGGGCCCAAGCAGCGTTGCTAATTGCGGACAGGCCGCTTCAGCTTCGCCTTTTTTTGTCCTGAGCCTCTCCCTGCCAGCTCACCCGGATGGTTCACAAGTGGCGTCACCTTGCACGGTCATGGTGAAAATGTGTAAACGTGGAAGAGGGGGACACAAAGCTCCAGCATCTACAGCATCCTTCTCACGGTTCTACTCTCCCCAATGGCAGTGCAAGAAGTCACGACACCAGGCACGGGTCAACTTTGCCCTCCAGGTGTTTGGGACGTCCAGCAGGCTGTTAGGAATGGTGGGAGTGCACTTGGAGGGGCAAAATTGGCCCATTCTGGGCTCTTCACACATGATAGAACCCCCCCCCCCCCCAGACTTCAATGGGAAAGGCCCGGACTTCCTTCCCAGGCACCTGCCCCTCCATTGAGCACTATGTATTGTGTGCATTGTGCGCGTGCATTACATCAAACTCCAGCTGATTACGTTCCAGAGTTGGAGAAGAAAGGACCTAATCTCTCGGCAGCTTTGCAAACATGTCTGGGGCCTGATTGTGCTCAATAGGGAACCAGCACCAGGCTGGCATTGAAAGACGCGTGTTTGTATAGGGAGCAGAGGGGCACGACGTCCAGGGTTTGTGCGCCTGCGGCCCGCCATGCTTTACTCCCCTTTGACCCCACATTGGTGCTGGTTGCGGGCGTCACTTTCTTGGCACCTTCTGGGGGAAAGGGCAGAGGCCGAGTGACGACGGTTGTGTTTGTGGGAGCTGTTTACCTAATAGGAGCAGCACAACCGGCAAAGGTGCTAATAATAGCACTGCCAGGATGATCGCATGCCGCTGGCCAGCCTCCAAGAGAGCTGCCCATCCATGTTGCCTGTGCCCTTCATCATTGGGAGGGTCTTCTCAGCCCAACAGAAAACCATCAGGACAAGAGGCTCCGGTGATCATCGAGGAACGGGCAGTAATGGCTGCAATGTGACTGTGACATAGGGCTTGACCCCAGGGCAGCAGCAACTGACAGAGGAAAGATGTAGATCACTTCCCATTTTTCTGGGAATCCAAAATGGTACCCGTAAGTCCTTGGTGAGGAATTGAAAGCACTTGGCTTAGGCTCCAAAGCTGCAGGCGACAACAGGTACCAGGAGAGGAAGAACCCAAGAGAGAAAGGTCCCTGGAGGTTAAGGCCCCAAGAGGAAGGTCCTAAGAGAGGAAGGTCCCTGGAGGTGAAGGTCCTAGGAGAGGAAGGTCCCAGGAGAAGGACCCAGGTCCCAGGAGAGGAAGGACCCAAGAGAGAAAGGTCCCAGGAGGGGAAGGGCCCAAGAGAGAAAGGTCCCTGGAGGTTAAGGCCCCAAGAGGAAGGTCCTAAGAGAGAAAGGTCCCTGGAGGTGAAGGTCCCAAGAGGAAGGTCCCTGGAGAGGAAGGTCCCAGGAGAGAAAGAACCCAAGAGAGAAAGGTCCCTGGAGGGGAAGGTCCCAAGAGGAAGGTCCTAAGAGAGGATGGTCCCAGGAGAAGGACCCAGGAGAGAAAGAACCCAAGAGAGAAAGGTCCCTGGAGGGGAAGGTCCCAAGAGGAAGGTCCTAAGAGAAGAAGGTCCCAGGAAAAGAAGGTCCCAAGAGAGGAAGGTCCCAGGAGAAGGAGGACCCAGGAGAGAAAGAACCCAAGAGAGGTCCCAAGGAGGGAAGGTCCCAAGAGGAAGGTCCCAGAAGGACCCAGGAGAAAGAACCCAAGAGAGAAAGGTCCCAGGAGAGGTCCCAAGAGGAAGGGAGAGGAAGGTCCAGGAAAGAGAGGAAGGTCCCAGGAGAAGGAAGGAGAAGAGGAAAAAGAACAAGAGAGAAAGGTCCCAGGAGGGGGAGGTCCCAAGAGGAAGGTCCCAGGAAAGGAAGGTCCCAAGAGAGAAAGGTCCCAGGGAGGGAAGGTCCCAGGAGAAGAGGAAGGGAAGGTCCCAAGAGAGAAGGTCCCAGGAGAGGAAGGAGAAGAAGGTCCCAGGAAGGTCCCTGAGGAAGGTCCCAGGAGAGAAGGTCCCAGGTCCCAGAGAGGTCCCAGGAGGGAAGGTCCCAAGAGGAAGGTCCTAGAAGAAGAGGATGGTCCCAGGAGAGGAAGGAGGAAGGACCCAAGGAGAGGAAGGTCCCAGGAGGTCCCAGAAAAGAAGGTCCCAAGAGAGAAAGGGAAGGTCCCAGGAAGGTCCTAAGGAAGGTCCCAGGAGAAGAGGAAAGGAAGGTCCCAAGAGAGAAAGGTCCCTAAGAGAAGGAAGGTCCCAGGAGAAGGTCCAAAGGAGAAATGTCCCAGGAGGGAGAGGTCCCAAGAGGAAGTTCCTAAGAGAGGATGGTCCCAAGAGAGAGAGAAAGGTCCCAGGAGGAAAAGAGAAAGGTCCCAAGAGGAAGGTCCAGGAGAAGAAAGGAGGAAGAACCCAAGGAAAGGTCCCAAGAAGGGGCCCAGGAGAGGAAGGTCCCCCAGGAGAGAGAAGAAGGTCCCAGGAAAGGAAGGTCCCAAGAGAGGAAGGTCCCAGGAGAAGAAGGTCCCAGGAAAGGAAGGTCCCAAGAGAGAAAGGTCCCTGGAGGGAGAGGTCCCAAGAGGAAGGTCCTAAGAGAGGAAGGTCCCAGGAGAAGAAGGACCCAGGAGAGAAAGAACCCAAGAGAGAAAGGTCCCAGGAGGGGGAGGTCCCAAGAGGAAGGTCCCAAGACGAAGGTCCTAAGAGAGGAAGGTCCCAGGAGAAGAAGGGCCCAGGAGAGGAAGAACCCAAGAGAGAAAGGTCCCAGGAGGGAAGGTCCCAAGAGAGGAAGGTCCCAGGAGAAGAAGGTCCCAGGAAAGGAAGGTCCCAAGAGAGAAAGGTCCCAGGAGGGAGAGGTCCCAAGAGGAAGGTCCAAAGAGAGGAATGTCCCAGGAGAAAAAGGACCCAGGAGAGAAAGAACCCAAGAGAGAAAGGTCCCAGGAGGGGGAGGTCCCAAGAGGAAGGTCCCAAGACAAAGGTCCTAAGAGGGGAAGGTCCCAGGAGAAGAAGGACCCAGGAGAGAAAGAACCCAAGAGAGAAAGGTCCCAGGAGGGGGAGGTCCCAAGAGGAAGGTCCCAAGACAAAGGTCCTAAGAGGGGAAGGTCCCAGGAGAAGAAAGTCCCAGGAAAGGAAGGTCCCAAGAGAGAAAGGTCCCTGGTGGGGAAGGTCCCAAGAGGAAGGTCCTAAGAGGGGAAGGTCCCAGGAGAAGAAGGACCCAGGAGAGAAAGGTCCCAGGAGGGGGAGGTCCCAAGAGGAAGGTCCCAAGACAAAGGTCCTAAGAGAGGAAGGTCCCAGGAGAAGAAGGTCCCAGGAAAGGAAGGTCCCAAGACGAAGGTCTTAAGAGAGAAAGGTCCCAGGAGAAGAAGGGCCCAGGAGAGGAAGAACCCAAGAGAGGAAGGTCCCAAGAGGAAGGTCCTAGGAGAGGAAGAACCCAAGAGGGGAAGGTCCCACCACTTGAATGGCCTACTGTGGATTCCTCTGTGGACCTTGACCAAGGAAAGAGCAAGCGCATAGAAGTTTGTAGAATCCTAGAGTGAGAAGAGATGGCTGTCCAGTCCAACCCCCTTCCTGCCATGGCCAAGGACAATCCGATCCCTCCCGACAGACAGCCATCTAGCCTCTACATGAAAGCCTCCAGAGAATGAGACCCCACAATTGAAATAGAGCAATTTGAAACAGCCGCAAATAGCAAAACCCGAAGCGTGGATACCAATTCCCATTAAGTGGGTGGCCGGTACCAGCAGTGGGCTTCCTGTGGATCCATGTGCTTGGCGAGACGAAGAAGCTAATCCCAATGTTCCCCAATCAAGAAATCTCACTGGCTGAAGAAGCCACCGAGGTAATTTTATTTTGGCCCAGCTGGAAGGTTGACGGTAAGCCGCGAAAGGAAGCTGGGACGCCACGCTGAGCCAAAGCACGCATTTCGATACAGTCAAATCCTTTGTATTTCCCACTCACGCCCCAGCTGGGCCCGGCTCCACGCTGGTTGGCGGAGCTCCATTGGCATCACGGCCAGGTGGGCAGGATTCCCTTTGGGGGGCATGGGGAGCATTCCCTGCTTCCGATGCAGATTTCTGCTCTCCAATGGCGGGCAGGATGCGCCAGGAGACGGAAGAGTGTCAAGCGTTCTGAAAGGATGGCCGTTGTCCCAGCACAGGGACAGAACAACGAGGGGCCGTCAGGTCCCCTGTGTTTTATGGAGTGTCCTCTTGTGTTGATGAGTGACCCATGAAGGCAGGTGAGGCACCCACGGCACCCACGTCCATCGTAGTCCACACAGATCGTTGTGCAATGTCATGGGATTAGCACATCCAGTTCTGGGAAAGGAGAAATGCCATCTGGAGGAAACCGGACATGACCTCCCGGCGTCAGGGCAGCCATGCCAGGGCATGAGTGTCTTTGATCATGTCCACGTAGCTGCCCATCAGGCTCCTGTTGGCCCTGGAGATGACGGGTGCTGATGCCCAGGTGATGCCCAGGGAAACTTTAAAAATCAATTGATCAATACATCTTCCATCCACGTTTCCCCAGAGATGTCCAGGGAAACCCTCTCTAGGCGAAGGAAGAGGCCTGTGGCCAAACTGCCCCCCAATGTCCAGTCGATGCCCAATCTCTTTTGGGGGCTCCTCTTTCAGGGCGAGAGGGGAGAGTTGTGGGAAGCAGAGGAGGGGCCACCCAGCACCCCCCCCCCGTATTACAAAGGGGAGGGGGCAGCTCTGTGAGAGGGGCCCCCTCCAGAGCCACAGGCCCTTTGAAGGTTGGCGGCTCCATGCCAGGCCCGCTTCCTATCACCGGCAGATAAGGCCACAAACAGGTTTTACTCGAGGTGAATTGTTTATTTAACAGGGATTTGATTGGCGTGATGGTCGGGAGAGGAGCCAGCTCAGGGCGACTCTCCCCAGGGCCAAAGAGAGGAGAGGAAGGAAAAGGGGGCCACTCAGGGCAAGCCCTGTCCGCAGAGGGGCCTCTCTAGGCCGCTCACCTTCACACACCTCACGACCCTGCACGGGAGGCCCCTTGCATGCTCCCCTCCCCCAGGGGCCAAACCAGGGGCCAGTGCCCCCCCCCAACGGTCCTCCTCCATTGGGGCCCCTTTGCTTCCTGGCCCCTGCCTTGAAATCCTCAGGGGCCCCGGCTGGGAGGAGGCCGCCTGGCTCAGGCCCATTTGTTTGCTGAGAATAAGCAGCTTCCTCTTTGGCTTTTCCTGCCCGCCATCAAGAGAGGCTTGTTTACCTTTGGGCTCACAAAGCACTTAAGGAGGGCAGTGCGCTCTCTCTCTCTCTCTCTCTCTCTCTCTGAGGCCGCAGGAGGAGGAGAAGGGCAGCCGGGGGCCAAAGGGCAAACAGCCCCCTCCTCCCAAGGAAGGCCAGCAGGAGAATGCTTACAATCATCTGAGGGAGCCACTCAAAAATAAGACCCCACCCCCACCCCGCCCCAATGAGGCCTTCCAAGAAGGAATCACTGGCTTGCTATGAGTTTTTTTCCAGCTGTACGGCCGCTCTGTCCCAGTCGCATCTCTCCTGGTGTGTCGCCTGCATCTGTGGCCAATGGCATCCTCAGAAGTTTGTTCAGAGGTCTGTTGGAAATGAGGCAAGTGGGGTGTATATAACATACCTGTGAAATCATGTCCAGGGTGGGGGAAAGAACCCATGTCTGTTTGAGCGAGTGCGAGTGTTGCCATTAGCAAGTCTGAATAGCACTGAGCAGGCCCGGATTACCCATAAGGCCAACCTAGGCCATGGCCTGGGGGCACAAGCCGAGGGGAGCGCACAATCACGGATTTTAAAAAAATTAAAATGTTGAAAAAAATAAAAACGTTGTGGCCAGTCCTGGGGACCCTCCCAACTCAGCAGCACGTGCCCCCCAGGGATGCCCCCGGCCGCTCTGCACGCGCCTGTTTCCCTCCCTCTGTGTGGTCCTTCCCATCCACAGGAGCAGATGGGGAGCCTGCCTTCTGAGAGAGTGAGTGAGCGAGAGAGTGAGTGACCGCAAGACATGTGCACGCCCCCCGCTCCCTCGTGCACGCTTCCCCACACCTCTGCCTCTCTCCCCCTTTCATTGCGGAGCCAGAAATAGCCTTTTTTCTGCTCCAAAATGGGTGGGTGGGTGGGCTAGCTTCGTAGCCATTCGGAAGGGTCCCTTTTCAGTTGCCTCAGTTTCCCCGGCGGCGCTGACGGAGAGAAAGAGAGGAGGGGCCGTGGGCGGGGAAAGTGGCACCACCGGCCGCTTTGACAGCGTGTCATTTTTTCCTCCCCCGTTTCCTCCCGCTATCGCCCCCACCCCCTTTTCTCCTCCTCCTCTTGCCCCTCCCTCCTCCCTCCCTCACCCTGTCCTCCCCGCTCCGCTCCCTTTGGTTCTTTCTTCTCCCTCCGCGCCTCAGAGGCTGGCCTTTTAAATGCTTTCCTCGAGGCGGCCTGGCCCGGCCCCTGGCTCTTGGCTGCCCGGGACACTCCTCCTTCCGCCTGGCCATGGGAAGCGCCTGCCGGAGCCTCCTGGTGGCCTTGGCCTTCCTGCTCTGCTGCCTGGCGGGTAAGGAGGGGGCCTGGCCCTTTCCCGGGGGGGGGGCATGCGGTAGAGGTTGGCTTAAAGGGGGCGTAATTCCAAAGTGTGGCCTAGGGCGCAAAAAGGTGTTAATCCGGGCCTGGCACTGAGTAGCCTTGCAGCTGCAGATGTGAGAGAATCAGGCGGAACCCTGTGCAAGCCCCCCCACTGCATGGCTACCAGCCCCCTCCCAGTAGACTCCAATCAAGGGGAAGCTTCATGAGAACCACCCCTCCTCTTGGCGCGCCCCCCCTGCAACAGCAAGGCTCTCCCTCTGGGCAGCTCAACCAGAAAATCCCAACTGGGTGCCCCCCCCCCATGAGGGAGGGTCTTCCTCCAGAATGGGCAAACCAAGAATGGGCCACTCGGAAGTCCCTGAAGAGACTCAGAAGCGGAGTGGGCAGGTCCAAAGGGAACCGGGCCAACGGCACTGCCTACAAGAATCCCACACAGGCCACTCCGCGTCTGCACGCTTGACCACTCTGCCCTGCCTCGTGTCCAGAGGAGGAGTTGTTGGAGGCTGCAGACAATGCCGTTGCTGTTGCCCGTTTTTGGTCAAAAGCTATTTAGCCGCCTGCGCTCTTTCTGTTTTTAATCAGTTTTATACTAATTTATGCAACGCTTCTGATACGAAATAAAGAAGCCACTCAAGTCAAGAAGTGTTGTAGCCTGGAGGCGCCCCCTGCTTGGGAGGTGTTTGCTGGCACTGGGTTGTTTGCTGCCTGGGGTCCCCCTGTTCCTGAGAGATGTTTCTGGTTTACTGCCTCGGTTCTGGTGTTTTTGATCCTGATCGCGCTCCTTTCCACGGTTCCCTCCCTTCTGCAGAAACGCCCCGTGTGCTTCCTCTTCTCCGCGGCATCTCCGTGTCGCCTGGTATTACGGTTCCCAGAGCGGCCCGGCATTTTCTGTGTTCTCAAAGTGTCTAAGAGCCAGCAAACACCTTCCAAAGAGAGAGTGCCTCCAGGCAACAACAGCCAGGTTACCTCCACGCAGAGACCCTCACGGATTGACTTTGCAGCTTCGCAGGTACTTGATGCCACCCAAGCTTGCCAAGGGCAACGCTCTCACTTGCTCCTTCCTCCCACGCTGGACATTGTTCCGCAGAGAGAAATGCGCTCCGCTTGCCTCACTTCCAACAGGCCCCTGGAGATGCCACAGGCGCAGGCGAAAGATCAGGAGAGAGTGCTACTGGGAGAAATGGTCCGCACAGCCTGAAACATTCACCGCAACCCAGAATCCTTTGGGGTCTCCCTGTGCCCCTTTCGAGACACACACAGGGCTTTCGGGCGGCGCCCTCCGGGGTTCTGGGGTGCTGGCTGAGGAAGGAGGAGAAACCAATGAGGATGGCGAAGATGGCCTCCCGGGCGGGCGGGCGGGCCAGGTCCAGTGCCGCCACCCCAAGCAGCCCATCCAGGCTCACCCACATGGCTGGCGCTGGCGGCGCTGGTCCTGGTCCAGAGGTTGCCATCCCCTGCTTGCTACTCTAAGGCAGGCCCCCCAGGTGCTTTGGACTCCCACCCCCACCATGCCTCGCAGCCTCTGCTGTAGGGCGGAGTGTGTGTGCGTGTGGGGGGGTCTCTTCCCTCCCTCCCCCCTCCCTCCCCGCGAAAGCAGGCGCGGCTGCCCCCTGCCGGCCGGGCGGAGAGGCGCGCCAAAGAGCAAGAGCTGCGTCACCGTAGGCGGCGGCGGGGGGAGGCGGGGGGCGGGGCCTCGGGGAGGAGGCGCTGTCCATCCGGCGGAGGTGCTGCAGGGAGGGGCGCTCTGCGCATGCTCAGGGGCCGGGCACGTTTCTCCCTGGCTAGTTTAGGGCTTCCCGGAGGGAGGGGCCCTTTGCGGGGATTCCCATAAAGGGGTGGGGGTGTGGGGGGCATTATTAGGAGAGAGGGAAAAGGGGTGCTAGGAGGGGTCTTCCAAATAAGAATAATAATATATTACCAGCCTCTATAGTTGTTGTTATAATTATTATTAGTAACTGATCTCTCAATAATAATAATAATAACAACCGCCTCGAGTCTGGCTGGGAGGGGCGGTATATAAATATAGTAAGTAAGTAAGTAAATAAATAATGTATGAGCAGCCTCCCCGTTGCTGTTGTTGTTGTTGTTGACTTCCTTCCTGCCCCGCCTCCCTCCTCCCCGGGGGGGGGGGGCTCGAGGCGGGGGCTGGCCACCCCACCCTTTGGTCCGAGTTCTAGACAAGCGGAAGGCCACGAGCAGCAATGGCAGAGGGCCGAGGGGATCCAGGGCCAAGACACCCCGGCTGAGGTAGAACCCAGGCCCTTGGAGTCCCGCTGCGGGTGGGGGCGGAGGGGGGCCTTCTGAGGCAGCCCCCCCCCCCCGAGTGAGGGAAGGAGGGAGGGAAGGAAGGATAATAATATTCTTTATTTCTCTCCCCACCTGATGGGGATTCGGGGGGCTTCCATGAGGCCAAGCCCAGGCAACAAAGGTCAACAAAACAAAAAATCAACATATGAACAGTGAACACCTTGGAAATGCATACATATAAATAAAGAACAATATACAAACACAGAATACATACATACATAAATACATGAATAAATAATGAATAAATGACCATAAGACTTGAATTCTCCGCGGCCCTCAACGCCCAGAAAGGCCTTGGGAGTGGT
>JARBWK010000008.1:152365949-152502789 GCA_030556195.1 Anolis apletophallus
GCGGTCTATGTTAGGTTTAATTTGCTCACTGGTTGTATCAATATCTTTGCCGTTATTTGGGCTATAACCTCTCTAAGGTCCTGGCCTTCTTCCTCCTCCAGGTTCCTGTATCTCAACTGAAAATCTGTTTCTTTAATGGCCCATCTATCTTGCTGTTTTTCTAATCTTTCCTGGACCTCCTCAAATTTATTCATTTTCTCTTCCATCTTCTTTTGGATTTTTTTTGTGGCTACGGACTCTACTTTAATACCCTTCAATTCTTGCTGCATGCCCTCCATATCTTTTTTCATCTCAGAGAGCTCCCCTTTGATCTCTTCTTTAAGTTCTTCTTTCATAGTGGACAGCTCCTCCTTAAACATTTCTTTGATTTTTGTCTCCATCTTTTTTCTATTATCTGTCAGCTGCTCCTGCATTTCCTCCCGCATCCTTTGGATTTCTAATAATAAGTCCTTGCCTGACACTTCCCCCGACATCGAATGGCGCCTAGGTCCTGGCGTCCCAGGGCCTTTGTTGCCTTTCGTCGGGCATGTAAACTTGTCCATGACGGCTGTCGCACTGAGTGCTCTTGGGCTTCCTGGATCCTGTCTATTACTTCTGTTTCACCTTGAATCCCAACTTCCCAGAGCAGATTCTTCTTACCTTACCCCTGAATAGATGGGGAGGAGTAAGGGGAGAAACAGCGGTACGTCCCCAAGGTCCAAAATATTCAGTCTGGTACTCAGTATACCCCTTCTCTTCCTTCCAGGTGAGTTCTGGAGGTTCTGGAGACTGTGAAGGATGAATTCCTTATTTTAGTTTAGCCTTTTCACTTCCTCCGCGCTTGCCGGCTTCAGAAGGAGTCTTCCCCTTTAAATTCGGCGCGCTGTTTACAGTGGGCGTGTCCCGGACGTCAGGACGCCGCCACGTCGACGCCGTCGCGCCGCTCGTCGCTCGCTGCGTCGTGTGCACTCGTCTGTTATTCGCTGTTGTTGTTGTTGTTGACTTCCTTCCTGCCCCGCCTCCCTCCTCCCCGGGGGGGGGCTCAAGGCGGGGGCTGGCCACCCCACCCTTTGGTCCGAGTTCTAGACAAGCGGAAGGCCACGAGCAGCAATGGCAGAGGGCCGAGGGGATCCAGGGCCAAGACACCCCGGCTGAGGTAGAACCCAGGCCCTTGGAGTCCCGCTGCGGGTGGGGGCGGAGGGGGGCCTTCTGAGGCAGCCCCCCCCCCCCGAGTGAGGGAAGGAGGGAGGGAAGGAAGGATAATAATATTCTTTATTTCTCTCCCCACCTGATGGGGATTCGCTTCCATGAGGCCAAGCCCAGGCAACAAAGGTCAACAAAACAAAAAATCAACATATGAACAGTGAACACCTTGGAAATGCATACATATAAATAAAGAACAATATACAAACACAGAATACATACATACATAAATACATGAATAAATAATGAATAAATAATGAATAAATGACCATAAATGACTTGATTTCTCCGCGGCCCTCAACGCCCAGAAAGGCCTTGGGAGTGGTCAAGGGTCACGGCCACTTCCAAGGCAGGTCAACGTCACACCAACGCCTTAGATCAAGGCAAGGTCAGCACACCCCCAAAATCAACACCACCCTTTATTTATTTAGTCTATGTCTATGCCGCCTTTCTCACACACACCCCCCCCCCGGGGCGGGGCGGGGGGGGGCAGGCACTCAAGGCGGGTCACAACCCCCTCGTGGCAAAGACTGAATGCCCCCGTATAAGGGTAATAAAATAAAAGCCCAATAACGAAACCCTGGCCTATGGCGAGGCATGAACAGGATTCGGCCCATTAAGCGGGGCTTGTGGTTTCCTCGTCCAGTGGCTTCCGGCTCTTGGTGACCTGCTGGGCCAGGACAGGCCAGAGCTGCCCCCTGCCGGCCACGGCCACCCCCCCCACCCCCCCCGGGGGCGACTTCAGGGTCAAGCCAGTCATTCCACACGGGCCTAGAGAAGAGGTCAAGGCCAAGGCCAAGCCATCCATCCCACATCTTCCTCATTGGCATTAAATGGATGGCACCCCCAGCCCGGCCACAGCCCCCGCCACAGGAACGGTACTCATAAGCAACAACAATGGGATTATCATAACAACAGTCAGGACAACATTTATTTATTTATTAGATTGATCAACCGCCACTCCCAATATAATAATAATAATAATAATAGAGGAATGGGCCCGCCACTGGATGACCTCCGGATATTCGCCTCTTCCTTGGCAAGCAGCCGATGTTTAATGGGGGGGGGGGGAGAAGTGGGCGGGGTCACATCCCCTCGGATGAGGGGTCTCCTAATAGACCCGAAATAGCCCCCGCCCCCCACCAATCCCCCTAATTTCTGTTTTGCTGAAGCTCAGGCGCTCCGAGCGGCGCCCCCTCCCCCCCCCCGCGAGGCCTGGGCCCCGCCCCCCGCGGCACGAGGGAGGGAGGGAGGGAGGGAGGGGGGCAAAGGCGCTGATCCGCTCCGACGCCGCAGACGCAGCAGCAGCCAAGGCAGCCCAGGAGAGAAGGAGGAGAAGCAGGAGGAGGGGGCCAAGAAGGAGCCTTTCCCCCTTGAAGACCGGGTAAGGAGAGGGGGAGGGGGCAAAGGGTGCGCCCCCCCGGAGGGAAAAGCCCCCAGAAATGGGGAGGAGGCTTTCACCTTTCCCATTCTGACGCAGCAGCCGCCCCGAGAGAGAGAGGGGTGGGTGGGAGGGGATCCCTAGGAGCCAGAGCCCCCTTTGCCCCCCCTGAATGGAATAGCCTTTCCGTCGCCCCCCATCTTTGTATGGGGGGGGGTCCCATTGCCGTTGGGAGTCCTATAAGAGGGATGGAAGGGGGGCTAGTTTCAAAGAGGGTCCTGGTTGCATTCCGGTGCCTTTGGGGAAGGGTCTCCCCCGCTGCCTGGCTCTGTCGGCCTTCTCATTTGGGGAGGGGGAGCCTTCCCTGGGCCTGGCCGGAGCCCGGCTGTTTCTATGGCGCCCCCCACCCCCACCACCCACACCACCCCCACCACCCTGCTGTGTTTGCACACAGAGCAGCTGCAGCGGTCAAAGGGGGGGGGGGGGCAGGGAATTGCCACCTTTCGGGGGGGTATATTAAAAGGCCGGAGGGAGGAGGAAACAGCCCCTCCCTCATATCCGGAGATGGAGGGGGGGTGAAGAGGGAGGAGGGGGTCCTGACCCCTCCACAGATGGAGTGAGATTGCACGCTGCGTCGCCCCCTCCCTCCCTCCCTCCTGAAGGCCTGGTGCTTTCCTCGGGTGGGGGTTCCTCCTTCAGGCCCAGGAAACGCGCCCCAAAAGCCCAAAGGGGGGCAGGCATGTACCCGGGGGAGACTTGGGGGCTGAAGCCCCTCCCCCGAAATTCTCTGGGTGGTCGAGAAGGCCTTCCTGGTACATCATTTAAACGGCTGTGTGTCTTCATATCAGGATCTGACCACCATGCTCCATGTATGACCCCATCCATATGCCTGGTGGGGGTGTTATTGGGAGAAGGATACAAAAGGTTTGCTAGGGGAGACCCTCTCCCACCCAGGCTCAGCCCCCCCCCCCAATCAAAATCCTGGGTATGGCCCTGGGGGATCCTAATGGCACAGAGAGTCCCCCCCGCATTTAGTCCCAGGAGAGAGGGGGGCACTCTTGACCCTTCACCCCCCCCCCCAAAGCAAGGAGGCATCTAGACCAGGCCTGGGCAAAGTTGGGCCTACCAGGTGTTTTGGACTCCAACTCCCAGCATTCCTAGCAGCCTCAGGCCCCTTCCTTTCCCCCCTCTGCCGCTTAAGCGGGAAAGGGTCTGAGGCCGCTAGGAATGCTGGGAGTTGGAGTCCAAAACACCTGGTAGGCCCAACTTTGCCCAGGCCTGGTCTAGACTATGCTTGGGGGGGGGGGGGCAGCTGCACGATTGATAGGAAAACAAGAGGAATTCGGGGGTTCTAGGTGAGGAAGGGAGGGGCTTTGCATGACCTTCGGGGGGATGGGGCAGCAAAATGACCCCCCCATAGGCACCCTTCTCTGAGGGGGAGGGGGTCCCAAGGAGCAGCATGGGCACAGGTTCCCCCCCCCCCACACACACACACACTTCACCCCCCTACCCCAGGTCTTTCAGGGAACAGCTGCGTCTCCGTCTTCCTTCCTTCCTCCCTTCCTCAGGCGGAAGGGAAAATAGATGGGCCGGCATGCCCTCCAAGCAGCTCAAGACTCCAGATGCCGCCAAGCGCTTTGGGCGCCAATGAGGAGGAGGCAGCCCTTCCCATGGAGGGAAAACCAAAAGCTCCTTCCTTCTGTGGGTCTGATCCTTTCAGGCCTCTCATTTGCACACCCCCCCCCAGAACCATAGAAGAGTTGGAGGGGACCTCTCAAGGCCACCTAGTCCAACCCCATCCTTGGGCCAAGCAGGAAAGGCACCACCAAAGCATCCCCTCCAGATGGCCGCCCAGTGCCTCTGAGGCAGAGAGCGCCACTGCTCTCCTTATTATGGTCAGGAAGCTCTCCCTCGTGCGCAGGTGGAATCTCCTTGGCTGTCAGAAGAGAGGCCTGCTCCCTCTTCCCGAGTCACTCCCATGCATTCCCTCACAATCCACACATGCTCGCCATTCCTTCCCTGGCCCACTGCTGGGAGGAGAAGAGAGCGGGGTGGGCAGGAGGCCGCTTCCCTCGCCACGCACAGTCATGGAAGGATCGGGTTGGAAGGGACCCCTCCAGCAGCCCACCCTTCCGCCACGCAGGAAGAGCACAATCAAAGCACCCCTGGCAGAGGGCCACGCAGCCTCTGCTCGAAGGGAAGGAAGGAGCTTCCACCAGGCTCCGAGGAGGCCGAGGCTTCCATCTTGCAAACAGGAGGCGGCGGGTGCAGGTGCCCCTTTGCTGGGGGAGGAGGGGGCAGAAGGCCCTTCCCGCTTGTGTGCACACTCACATGCACACGCTCCCTCCCTCCTGCACACGCCTTGCGCACTCCCCACGGATATCACCCCCCTCCCCTCCCTGACTGCTGAACCAGAGGAGGCCAGAGCCATGATCTCTGCTGCTGCTCCCCCCATGATACAAATCAGGCTGTTTACTTCTTCAGCCTCCGGCTCAAGGCAGGCGGGCGGCGGTTCTGGGTGGCTTGGCAGGAACCGAAGGAAAGCACAGGCCGTGAGTGCCTTGGCGGAGGAGGAGGAGGGAAGCAGGGCCTGGCAGGAGCACGGAGGAGGCCCCCGGAATGTCCCAGGAGGAGCCTGCCTTGAGGTGCCCTCTCCTCGGCATGACCCTTGGGATTCGGGGGCAAGCAGCGACCTTTGTGCAGAATGCCATGCCCAGCACACAAAAGGCCTGCCCTGAGGAAGCAAGCGGGGCCTCCTTCCCTTGGCCCCCCCGGGCCTTGCGTTATGAGCCAGGAAGGGGCCTGTGGTTGTCCAGGGGAGAGAGGCTGCTGGAGTGGCCACGGAGGGAGGCAGGGAGGGAGGCCGGCTGCCAATCTCTCCAGGGCCCTCATGCAGAAGGAGAAGAAGAAGGCGGCCCACGACAGGCCGAGATGTTCTTCTCCAGAGGGCAAGGCCAGAGCGGCAGAGCGGAAAATGCCGGAAAGGAGAGGGAGGAGGAGGCAGCTCCTTCCCAAGATCTGCATGCAGCTGCGCCCAGGCCTAAACCTCCCCCTCCCCCGTGCGCCCCCCTCCCCTGCATCTCAGTGGCATCATGTGGCAGGGAGCGGGTGGACGGGACCCCCTTCTCTCCTCTTTGAGCCTCCAAGCCTCTCTCGGAAGCAGCAAGGTTCCAGAACAACGGCTCCCAGAGTTCATTGAGAACCACAGACGCTTGGAGTTGGAGGAGACTCCGTGGCCTCCCGGCCCAACCCCATCCTTCTGCCATGCAGCAAGAGCACCATCAAAGCCCTCCCGACAGACAGCCATCTGTTTCAAAGCTTCCACCAGACTCCGAGGCAGAGAGTTCCATTGCTGAACAGCTCTCATCGTCAGGAAGTTCTTCCTAATCTCCTCCCTGTCATTTGAACCCACGGCTCCACCGAGTCCCAGTTTCAGAGCAAGCCTTCTGACACCCTTTCGCATGTGGACACGTGGCCCTCGTGGCTCCTTCGCTCCCCTTCTCTCCTGCAGACCCAGTTCTTGAAGACGTTCCTCGTAAGGATTCGTAATCTCCAGGCCTTTGTTGTTGATGATGATGTGAATGACCACCAAGTCCAGTTCATGGCGCCCGCCCTCTTGAAGGAGAGCCCCCCAAGTCCCAAGCTGGTCCCACACATCCCTCTTGCAAAGTCAAGGCCGCAGCCACGGCTCCCTTGATGGCGCCCGTCCACCTGGAACGGGGCCTTCGCTTCTTCCTTTGACCTTTGACCTTTCTGAGCATCGCTTTCTCTCCAGCACTGGTTCTCAAACTGGGCTCTACAGCAGGGGTTCTTCGCCTGTTCTTCGCCGTGGACCACCAGTGGGCCGCCAGGACAAAAATTTGGTCCGCCAGCCTCCTTCCTCTATTTTATTTTATTTCCACTCCTTCCTTGCCACCTGCCACTCACGCCGTCCCTGTCGCTGACCATGGCGCGCGTTCTGTACCGGAAACTAGAGCTGGCGTGGTCTATCCAATGCCAATGTTTTCTGAAGCAGCTCCCCAAACCCAATCTAAAGTGGAGCAAAAACCGATTTGTAACCCTTTGAGTATTAATGTTGGAGAGTGGCCCCTGGCCAAAGTGGTCCCTGGCCAAAAAAAGGTTGGGAACGAGTGGCGTAAAATCACAGGATCACAGAGTTGAAAGAGACCCCATGGCCCACCCAGTCATCCACTCCCCTGACATGCTGGAAAAGTACCCTCAAAGCCCCCCCCCTGCAGATGGCCATCCAGCCTCTGTTTAAAAGCCTCCAAAGAAGAAGCCTCCACCACACTCTGAGGCAGAGAGTTCCACTGCTGAACAGCTCTCATGGTCATGAAGTTCTTCCTAATGTTTCAGGTGGACTTTCTTTTCCTGTCATTTGAACCCATGGCTCCATTGAGTCCAAGTTTCCAGGGCAGCAGAAAGGAAGCCTCTCCCTCTTCCTTGGGACACATATTGATACGTGGCTCTCATGGCTCCTTCTCTCCACCTTTTCTTCTGCAGGCTAAACAGAGCCGGTTCTTTAAGACGCTCCTCATAGGAATTCATGGTCTCCAGGCCTCTGTTGTTGCTGTTGCTGTTGCTGTTGGTGTTGTTGTTGTGAATGGCCACCAAGCCCACTTCAGTTCAGGGTGCCTCCTTGAAGGAGAGACCTGCAAGTCCCAAGCTGCTAGGCATCATTATAACGTCCTTCTTCTCCCCTTCACAGCATAACAAAGCTTATATTTTTCTGTGTCAGTTTTTCTGATCTATTTAAGAGGTGTTGGCGCATCAAATTCCAAAATCTCTTCCATCTTTTGATTTCTGGGCTGCAGCCTCCACCCCGATGAAGGGCTGAAGGACGGACGGAGCCAAAGGGCAGGGAGGCCTGGATTGGCTTTAATGGCTTGATTGTCCACTTTAAGGCCTGCAAAGCACTTCTGGCCGCTCTGTTTGTTTTCTTAAGGCTCAGCCATCAAGCCTTCATTTGCATTTCCTTTCTCGAAGGTCTTCCCTCATCATCATCGCTCCAAGGCTTTGCCAGTTTCTGCTCCCAGGTGGGTGTCTCTGCTTTTCACGCCTTCCCCCCCCCCTGAACCTAATCCTTCTTTGTGTGTTTTATGCTCCGCACACAAGTTGAACAAAGAGGGAGATAAAGGGCGGCCTTGCCTGACTTCCTTGCCAATCGAAACCCAAGCGCTGCCTGGAAGGGAAAGGAAACCTATCTCAAGGCCTTTGTCTCTGCCTCCTGCTCAACCGGCAGCGCCCTCCGAGGTGATCGATCCCCCATGGCCGAGTCCGATTGCCTTCCAAGCACAGGGCCTTGGCAATGGTGGGTCCGTAGCTGACTGTAGAGACCTATTCTGGATCCGCATGTTCTTCTGCAGCGAGGACATCAGTTTCCAGGTGGAAAGTGGTCCAGGTCAGGGCTGGCTTGAGGCGCCTCCGTCCTCTTGAGGCGTTTCTCCCAGGTCCACCCTCTTGAGAGATTTCGGCAGGGATCCCGTCAGGTCCGCTCACTTTGGTATTTTAAGTCCACCTTTCAACCTCCAACATTCTTTTTTTTGTTCTTCAGTTAGGAGCAGAGGAACTGCTTTGGGTGATCTTTGGGCATTCGGACAACGTGGCCTTCAGTCCAGTGGAGTGAGTGGCGGATCACCATGGCTTCAATGCTGGTGGCCTTTGCTTCTTCCAGCACACTGACCTTGTCCGCCTGTCTTTCCAGAAGATTTGCAGGGTTTTTCAGAGGTGACACTGGTGAAATCCTTTCCAAAGTTGAGAGTGACGCCGGTAGACGTGGCACGAATACTTTTGAAACAAAGGTTCTTCTTATTGCCATTTCAGTGGGGGATATCAGCGCAACTTTTGCGCCAAGAATGATATTAGACTTACAGATTCCATAGGACCACATTGGATACACAAACAACCTACGGCTACATTGGCCAACAAGCAAAGGGAACTGCATTTCTACCCAGCATCCACACTACGCATGTCAACATCCCCCCATCATCATGAATCCATCGCCATTCTTCTTCCGTCATCTCCTGGAGAAAAACGCCTCTTAGGCCAGATTGCTTCCCTGCACATCTACTACTTTCCCAATACTTCCAAAACTTCTAAAATACCAAAACACACCCTTTCCCTAAGAGAGAAGCCAGTGGCCAGGCCCTGTTTTCTGTGGCAGACCTGCCTCTCGCCCTGCAAACACACCCTCTCTTCTTTCCACGGAGCAGAGCGTGGTGGGTGACCGGACTCCTCTGGTCTGCCACAATTTTTGTATTGTAATAAGTCTCTTCTATAGCAATATTTCTACTAATGTTTTTCCAAAGTTGCAAATGAATGACGGGTGTTTTTCCAGCCTGAAACATGTTAATTCCCATCAGTTCCAGGCAGGTGTGGACTCTCCTTAACTGGTGTTGGTCAACATAAGGAGCCTTGTGTTGACGTCCTTCTTAAACAGGTATTGGTTTCCTTAACTGAAAAGAGCCTTTGTCTTTGACGATGTTTCCACCAACAGTTATCCAAGTCCGCAAGGCCACCAGTTAGTCACAGTTCTCACCAGCAACTTTTAATTACAGTTCAGTTGTGTACTTGTTTTCCAGGCCTCGATATTTTAGAATTGCGCCTTCATCCCAGTTGGGCTCCATTCGTACTTCTTTCACACAATTCCATTCAAACCACACATCATATTTATCCATCACGGATGGTCCATGTTTCGCAGGCATGTCACAGGGTTGGGAGGACCAGAGCTTTCTAAACAAACATCTCCAAATGCCCCGATCCTCAAAAACTCTTTGCTGCATTTGGAAAAATGCTGCGCTCGCAGAGCTCCCAACGGCGCTCCAGGATCTCCTGCCCACAGAACACCCTGAACATGTTGAGGAACATTGGAATCGACGGAAGGCTCCGCCACCACAGCCATTGGTGAAGAAACCATTGGGCACAGAATTAAGACTGGTTTGATGGAAACGGTAATGAACTCCAACAGTAGATCAATAAGAAATGGAAATCCTTCCAAAGATGGCAGAGAGATGCCAACTGTGCCGCTGAGAGAAAGATCTCTGTGAACACAAAACCCTCCACACGCGTCAGATGGAGCCAAACTCTGAGGGACAGAAATCAATTACACTAGGTTGGAAAGAGCGTCACCACAACCTCAACCAGCAACAGGAAGGCTGGCAAGAGACCCCAAGTGCCCACCCCCTTGTAAAAGACCTCCTCCCTTCCCATTGCCAAGGAGAGAGAGAGAGGTGCCAGCGAAGACCCCCAAAAGGCCCTGCAAGTCATGGTTTCCCCATCTCTTCCTGGAGGCGCAGGTTCCTCTGGATGAGAAGATGGTGACGTCAACTCCTAATTCTTCATAACGAATCTCCCCAAAGCAAGAGTGCAGCACGTCTGGTCCTTCTGCATCCCATACAGAACCTGTGGGGTCATTACCTTTGCCCTGGGGTCACCAGGATGCCCAAGGTCTGGCCCTTCCCCGAAGGAGGCACCTGGCTCCCTGCAGGGCTGGGCAGGGAGCCGGGCGGGCGGCTGGGGAGGCAGGAGGCCAATCGTCAGGCCATTTGTCTCCTGCAGTGAAGTGTTGACTTAACGAAAGCCACTCATGACACAAATCTGGGTGGGACTGCCATGAGGTCACGCTGGGCAAGGCCCAAGGGAAGGGGCGCATGCTTTGGTTTTGTATACTTTTGTCCTTTTGTTTCCTATGGCAATGGTTTCGGCTTCTCTTTGTATTACTCCTTGGTGTGGTTGTCCTTTACAAGACCCAAATGACAGGAAAGGAGGTTCCACCTGTACGTGAGGAAGAACTTCCTGCGTGTAAGAGCTGTTCATCAGTGGAACTCTCTGCCTCAGAGTCTGGTGAAGGCTCCTTCCATGGAGGCCTTTAAACAAAGGCTGGGTGGCTGTCAGGGGGGCTTTTCCTGAATGGAAGTGGCTTGGACTAGGTGGTCCATGTCCTCTCTTCCAACTCTATTATTTTCTGTGATTCTATGATCCTGTAGGATGGGGGGGGGGTGGACTAAATGGCCCCCGTAGGCCCGATTTTGGGGGAGCTTTGGTTGCACTTTTCTTGCATAATGGCAGAAGGAGGTTGGACTAGATGGCCTTCGGGGGTCCCTTCTAACTCGATGAGTCTAGGGCAGTCTTTCTCAACCAGTGTGCCATGGCACACTAGTGTGCCGTGATGGACCTCCTGCTGTGCCGCGAGAAAAGCTCTCTGCCCCCCTTCCTCCCCCCTCCTGCCGAACTCCTGCTGTTTGGGGGAGGAGGAAGGGCCGGGCAGTGGCGAAGAAAAAGAAGAAGGGACCGGGGTGCCGCCTCCTCCGGCCGTTTCCCAGCCAGCCTCCAATCCGCCATGACTCCCACCATGACTCTCGCCCCTCGCTCGCTGAAGCTGCGTGGAGGAGGAGCCCCGCCCACTGAAGCCCATCCACCGCTCATGCTCCTCCTCTGTAGGAAAGCTGAAGCTGGGGGAGGGGGCAGGGCATGGCGCGGCCTGTAGGAGAGCTGAAGCTGGGGGGAGGGGGCAGTGCATGGCGCAGCCTGTAGGAGAGCTGAAGCTGGGGGGAGGGGGCAGGGCATGGCGCGGCCTGTAGGAGAGCTGAAGCTGGGGGGAGGGGGCAAGGCATGGCGCAGCCTGTAGGAAAGCTGAAGCTGGGGGAGGGGGCGGGGCATGGCGCGCCTGTAGGAGAGCTGAAGCTGGGGGGAGGGGGCAGGGCATGGCGTGGCCTGTAGGAGAGCTGAAGCTGGGGGGAGGGGGCAGGGCATGGCGCGGCCTGTAGGAGAGCTGAAGCTTAAGAGAGCTGAAGCTGGGGGAGGGGGCAGGGCATGGCGCGGCCTGTAGGAGAGCTGAAGCTGGGGGGAGGGGGCAGGGCATGGCGTGGCCTGTAGGAGAGCTGAAGCTGGGGGGAGGGGGCAGGGCATGGCGCAGCCTGTAGGAGAGCTGAAGCTGGGGGGAGGGGGCAGGGCATGGCACGGCCTGTAGGAGAGCTGAAGCTGGGGGGAGGGGGAGGGCATGGCGCAGCCTGCAGGAGAGCTGAAGCTGGGGGAGGGTTCAGGGCATGGCGTGGCCTGGCTCTGCCCCCTCCCGGCTTCAGCACTCCCAGCAGCTGCCCAGCCTTGAGGGACAGTGCCAAGCCAGCATTGTGCTGGCTCTGCCCCCGCTGGCTTGGCACTGCCCCCTCAAGGCTGGAGAAGCTGTGGGAGAGCTGAAGCTGGGGAGAGGGGGCGGGGTATGGCGCAGCCTGGCTCCGCCCCCTCCTCGGCTTCGGCACTCCCAGCAGCTGCTCCCAGCAGGCCACCATCCCCCAGCCATTCTTTACTGTGTTAGAGTGTCATTTTGTGTCATTTTGGTTGGTGGTGTGCCCCCGGATTTTTTTAATGTTAAAAGTCTGCCACGGCTCAAAAAGGTTGGGGGACACTGGTCTAGGGTATCCCAGAGGCAGGAAGTGGGCAAAGGGAGTGCAGGAAGGGGGGGGCAGGCAGGGGCCTCCTGGGAACCCAGCAGAGGGTCCCAGGTTCTGGTGGTGCCTCCCAATGGGAGTAGCAAGGGTCCCGCTCTTGTGTCCCTAAATGCCACGGGAGGGGTCTCATCCTTTGGGGAGGGGCATCATCCTATGAGGAGAGGTCTTTGTCCTATGGAAAAGGTCCTCATCCTATAGGGAAGGGGCCTCATCCTATATGGACAGGTGACATGAATCCACCTGCAGACCCTCCGGAGTTTGGCGATTCAGTGGGCGTGCTTTGTGCAAAGATGGGGGAAGCCCAAGAAAAAGGCTGCAACACATGACAGGAGGGGGGGCACGGAGGAAAAACATGTCGCTCCTGCTTCCCAAACTCTAGGGAGAAGGCAGCCTCCCCCAGACAAACACACGCACACGCAACAGCCGTGGGGCGGCAAGTGGGATTCGGGTGGCAGCGTGACTCTGGGCTGGATGTTTGTGCCGGATGCAGAGCCTGCCAAGGAACGGGTTCGGTGTCAACTTGCTAATCCAGGGTTGAGACTCAGAGCAGGTGGGGGGGGGGGGCAGCGCATTCTGGGGAGGGGTGACCCTTGGGGGCACCGGGTGATGGAGGGGCTGCAGCCCAGTTTGGGGTAACATGGCCCCCCAGCCCTCCCTTGCCAGCCCCATTACGGGGGGCAGGTCTTTTGATCCCCCCCCCAGACTGCCCCCCAACAGTGGTGTACATCTCTCGCTCTACATAAATAGAGAGATCAATGGCTGAACCCGCCGGCGCATCCCGACCCGGGGCCAGTCTATTTTTGCCCAGGGAGCTTTTAATAGCAGGACAACTGTTGGGCAAACATCCTGGAATGGAAACCCTGCACCGCTTCCTGCCCCACGCCGCCCTCTCTTCCCCCAGCGCTTCAGAGAACTATGACCCCCCCCCTCTATTCAAAGGCTCTGGGGCCCATAGGGCGGCAGCGGGGGGGGGTTGTGATAAATGGGGAGATGGAGGGGGCCATTCTTCCCCAAAGAGACTTTGAATCAGGGCTCAAACCAGAGGGCGGAGACCCCGCTCTCTCTCTCTCCAGCCCCCAGGCTCTCTTGAGCGGAGACAGACCTTCTCAGTGGGGCACAAGAGGATGCGCAGAGTGAGTGAGTGAGTGAGTGAGTGAGTGAGTGAGTGAGGGGCTCCATTGGCTGCAAGAAGAGGAACCTGGGGGCCCTTCTTGGAAGGCATGGCCCAAGCCGGAGGCCCCTGCTGAAGACCCCCCCAACACCCCCGCACAGCAAGGGTCACCCAAACACACTGCCCTCAATTGCAAGGCCCAAAACTGAGGGCAAGGCACCAGGGGCGGTCTAAGGTAATTTTAAATGGTAGGCGAACATTATTTTGGTGCCCCCCCAAAAAACATTATTCTGCCCCCCATGTAAAACAAATATACAATTATAATATCACAATACCATTAGTAGTATTATATTGTATCAATGTATATACAATATATTATACCATACTCATACTATATTATATCATAATTATATTATACTACATTACAATATAATTATATTATAATATATTGACATTATAATACAATATAACATTCTATTATATTATTATAAAATAATAAATAAAATTATTTATTTAAATGAAATTATCCTCTACTAAATATTTTCATGACTCCTATAAAACTCAAATAACCCAAAATAAAGTAAAATAAAATATTATATATTACTATTTTGTACAATACCACTATACTGCAATATTGTTTGTAATATTACATGTAATATAAAATATATCATTATTCTATTGTTGTATTGTATTGTTATTATATTGTATGACAATATTAAGCAGAACTGTATAATAATCAACAAGACATGCCATGTAAATGCATCAAAATCAGAATATATTACCTACCACCCGTCTCATAATTCACAGGAGTCTCCCATAAGTCCAAAATTAGGATCCCAATGTAAATGTAAATAGAAAAGCAGCCAAAATGTTCAAATGAGGTCGAATACAGGCAAACAGGGCCCTCCCTCCCTCTAGGTGTTTTGGACTCCAACTCCCACAACTCCTCATAGCCTCAGGCCCCTCAAGTCTAGACAGAAATAGAGCCGAAGAAAGGAAGGAGGGAGAGAAGAGGCCACAGAGGAGGAGGAGGAGGAAAGCCCTTCAGTCATTCCTTCACTTACACTTCCTTCACTGATTCTTTTCTCCTTCCCCGCAAACGCGCACATGGCAGAGACAAAGGGAGAGGGGAAGAACTCCCTGCCTGCCCGATAGGGAGTGCTTTGCTTACAGGCTTCTGCGCAAGGGAGCTACTGGGCATGCGCGGAGGTTTTCGCGGATGTGCAGTTGCTCCTGCGCTCAACTTCAGCTCCGGAGCAACTGCGCCTGCATGAAAACCTCCGCGCATGCCCAGAAGCGGCGTCGGAACACACAAGGCCGGGGCCCAAAAGCAGGCAGCTGCGGCGCTGCCTGAGGAACATCGGCACGGCCAGGATGGTGCCCCATGCGGCCAGGATGGGCCCCCCTTCCCAGATGGCGCCCTAGGCGGCCGCCTACTTGGCCTACCTTGTAGGACCGCCCCTGCAAGGCACCCAAAAGGACAGGCAGGGGAGGGGGGAGGGGGCATGAGCGCCTGCCCTGGTGGTCCTTGCACTGAGCCTGGCCTTCCCTTCCTTTGCAGGGCAGGAGGGAGGGCAGGGGCCCCTCTCCAAAGCCAACGGGCCCACCAGGCCAAGACCTTCCCTGGAGTCCTTATCACACGATTCATTTTGCAATCTCACTCGTGATTTTCATAGGCGATGGCTAAAGGCTACCGGGGGGGGGGGGGAAGCACACCCAAGGCTGCCCTTTGGCCCCCTGCCCTTTGGACCCTCACCAGCCTCCTCCCTCCCTCCCCCTCCCTCCTCCTTCTTTGGGGGAGGCAAAGCCCAAGGGTCCGCCTGGTAGGGAGCCACAGAGGGCCGGGGAGATGAGTGTGCCCCCGCCCCGCAATGGAGCAGCTGCTCCCCCCTTTGGGCTTCTTCTCTGGCGCTGAAGGAACAAGGGAGCCTCCGGCCCCTGTGGCACCAATGACCCTGCCACCCCGCAAGCAGGAGGGCCAGCTGAGACCCCAGGACTGAGGTGAGGCTACCGAGAAGGGGGGGGGTCTTCACCTGCAATGCCAGCACGCACTCCCCAGGACAGGGCCTTGCCTCCGCCTCTCCCCCTCCTTTCTCCGCCTGCTGATAAGACAGGACCAGCAAGGCTGGCCTGGGCTGATAGGGGCCCCGCCGCGGCCTCTTCCTCCTCCCTCTTCCTCAGGGCCTTTCAGCTACCGCCTTCCACCCCTCCCATCTTTCCTCCCTCCCTCCCTATTTTCCTTCCTTGGGATCTTCAAGCCACTGCCACTGCCCTTCCTCAGGGCCTTCCAGTTGCTGGCTCCTCCGCCTCTCCCCCCTCCCCTCCCCCCTTTCTTCTGGTCTTCTAGCCTCCCCCTCACCCTCCTCACCCTCCTATTCCTCTTCCTTCTCCTTTTCTCTCCTTCCTTCCTTCCTTCCTTCCTTCCTTCCTTCCTTCCTTCCTTCCTTCCTTCCTCTGTTAGGGTTTTCCAGCTTCCTTCCTCCCCTCGCTCTGTCCTGTCAGGGCCCTCCAGCCCCTTCCTGCTCACGCTCCTCTCCCCCTCCCTCCTTGCAGATGGACCCCCGCGCCATGGGGCCTTCAGAGCCACGGCTGCCGCTGCTGCTGCTCCTCCTCTGCGGCCTGCTGCCCCCCTGGGCGGGGGCGGATGAGCTGACGGTGTCCACGCCCTCGGGGCGGCTGCGTGGGGCGCGTGTGCCGGTGCTGGATGGCCACGTCTCGGCCTTCCTGGGAGTTCCCTTTGCGGAGCCCCCCGTGGGCCGCCTGCGCTTCCGCCGCCCTGAGCCGGCCCGGCCCTGGAGCCACCTGCTGGACGCCTCCTCTTACCAGCAGGCCTGCTTCCAGGTGGTGGACGACAGCTACCCGGGCTTCCACGGCATCGAGATGTGGAACCCCAACCGCAACATGAGTGAGGACTGCCTCTACCTGAACATCTGGGTGCCCTCGCCACGGCCCAAGAATGCCACAGTGCTGGTCTGGATCTACGGGGGCGGCTTCGCCAGCGGCTCCACCTCGCTGGACGTCTACGACGGGCGCTTCCTGACCCACACGGAGAAGGTGGTGCTGGTCTCCATCAGCTACCGAGTGGGCGCCTTTGGCTTCCTGGCACTGCTGGGCAGCCAGGAGGCGCCGGGCAACATGGGCCTCCTGGACCAGCGCCTGGCCCTGCAGTGGGTCCAAAACAATATCCAGTACTTTGGGGGCAACCCCAAGGCGGTGACCATCTTTGGGGAGAGTGCCGGCGCGGCCTCAGTGGGCATGCACCTGCTCTCGGCCCAGAGCCGTCCGCTCTTCCGCCGCGCCATCCTGCAGAGCGGGGGCCCCAACAGTCCCTGGGCCACCGTTACCCCGGCGGAGAGCCATCGGCGGGCCACGGTGCTGGGCAAGCGGCTGGGCTGCCCTGTGGGCAACGACTCGGAGCTGGTGGGCTGCCTGCGCTCCAAGCGGCCGCAGGAGCTGGTGGACGAGGAGTGGTCGGTGCTGCCCTCCAAGAGTGTCTTCCGCTTCAGCTTCGTGCCAGTGGTGGACGGGGACTTCTTCCCGGACACGCCGGAGGCCATGCTGAGTGCGGGCAACTTCAAGGAGACACAGGTGATGCTGGGGGTGGTCAAGGACGAGGGCACCTACTTCCTGATCTATGGCGCGCCGGGCTTCAGCAAGGACAACGAGAGCCTGATCAGCCGGGAGGATTTCCTAGAGGGGGTGCGCATCGGCGTGCCACAGGCCAACGACATCACCACCGAGGCCGTGCTGCTGCAGTACACCGACTGGCGTGACCAGGACAATGGCGAGAAGAACCGTGAGGCCATGGACGACATCGTGGGTGACCACAACGTCATCTGCCCCGTCATGCACTTTGCCGCCCGCTACGCCGAGCGCGGCAACACCGTCTTCGCCTACCTCTTCGACCACCGGGCCTCCAACCTCATCTGGCCCCCCTGGATGGGCGTCCCCCACGGATACGAGATTGAGTTCGTCTTCGGCCTGCCGCTCAACGACAGCCTCAACTACACCGAGGAGGAGAAGCAGCTCAGCCGCAGGATGATGCGCTACTGGGCCAACTTTGCCCGGACGGGGTAACCGAGGCACAGCCGGGGAGGGAGGGGCGGGGGCAGGAAGGGCGGGCAGAAGGGCAGGGTGCGTGAGGGGAGGGGGAATGTGGACCCCCAAGGGAAGGTGGAGAAGTGGATGGATGAATGGATGGGAAGAAGAGCAAGAAGGGTGGATGGGTGGGTGGATGGATGGAAGCAAGGGAGGAAGCAAGGGAGGAAGGAAGGAGGGAAGGAAGGAAGGAAGGGCAAGGTGGATGGATGGATTGGTGGATGGAAGCAAGGGGAGAACGAAGGGGAGAAGGAAAGGAAGAAAGGGCAAGATGGATGGATGGGCAAGATGGATGGAGAGGAAGGAAGGAAGGAAGGGCATGATGGATGAATGGATGGATGGAAACAAGGGAAAGTGAATATAAGGTGGAAGGAAGGAACGGCAAGATGGATGGGTGGAAGGAAGGAAGGACGCATGGATATCCATTGAACACAAATGCCAACGAAAGTCTGAAATGCAGCCGAGGGGCAGGAGATAGAGGACGTTGCTCCTTGGGACCGCCCCCCCCCCCAGTTGCACAGCTGGACACATATTCACACTTGCATGGGGCGCCCTGTCAGCACCGGTTGGGGTCCAAGCAGAGGGAGGGAGGGAGGGAGGAGATGGAAGGAAGGAAGGGCAGGATGGATTGATGCATAGATGGATTGACGGAAAGATGGAAGGATGGATGGGAGGATGGGAGGGCGCAATGGAAGGAGGTGCCAGGGGAAGGGAGGGCCAGAAAGCCCCAGGCAAGCTGGCACCCCAAAGGCCACAGCAGGGCGCCGGGGGGAGAGGCGGTGGAGGGACAGGCCTCTTGGGAGCCAAGGCTGCTTTGCAAGGCTCCCCTGCTATAGCCAAGAGGAAAGGCGATTCCTGCCTCTAACATTGCAGAATCACAGGCATCTCCCACATGTTCTTAAGTTGGATTTGCATGTAAGCTGGAAAAGTGACATTTAGGAAGTGTAACTCTAGCCAAACGTATGTATTCTTTTAGTTCTGGAGAGCCCCCCTCCCTTCCTCCCTCCTGGGGCCCAGTCTGGAGCTCCACGAGAGCCCCCTGCCCCACCTTCTGGTCTGTCTCTCTCTCTCAGGAACCCCTCTGACCCCTCGGAGAAGGACGCCCCGTGGCCCCCCTACTCGCCCTCCGCGCAGGAGTATGTGACGCTCAACACGGGGCCCCTCCGCACCGAGCACAGCCTCCGGGCCCAGATCTGCACCTTCTGGAACCGCTTCCTGCCCAAGCTGCTCAACGTGACAGGTGAGGGAGGGAGGAAGGCAGGGAGGGGCACAAGGGGGCAAACGTCAGGCAGGGTGGACGCAGGCCAGAGTGCCCCCCACCCAGTCCCGGTTTGACCCTTGTGCTCCGGCGTGCTTAAGCGCAGGGTCCCTTGGCCAGGGCGGGGGGGCCCTTCTTCCTGCCAAAGCAATGTTTCCAATCACAGTCTCCCTAAATATTCTGCGCACTGGCATGATTGTCTCAGAGGCAAGCTATAAAAATAAACCCATACAAAGCAGAGTCCTTATCAGTTGTTAGCAGAGTTTTACTGGGCAGCCTGACATTGTGCCGCTCACTGTTTAGGACTTTGACTCAGTTTTCATCCAAATGCACAGTGGAAGCTTTTAATCCTGACACACTGCATTTATGTACAGATATATACGTATACACACACACACACACTCACATACATCAGGACCCCCGATCTCCTATCAGTCAGTGGCATAGGCAGAAACATACTCGGATATCAAGAACAGATGTACAGTGAGAACCGAGAGAATCGGGGCAAGAGAGGGAACGCACACCGGCTGCCGCCTTTTGTGCCCATTGCTCGCTCGTCACCAGCCAGGGACAAAGGAGGAGGTGCCACCCTCATCGGGACGGCCGCGCGGCCATGACTCTGCTAAGGTTGCCTGCCCCTCCGTTTCTTCAGTAGGCGTGTGACCACATGTCCATTAGAACTGCATTTTCCACCTGAAATTACCCAGATCTGTTCCCCGTCTGCTGAACAGCCAGCCAATAATGATCTCTCGTATCCAAGTCCCAAAATAGTCCCTAGAGACAGGGGATCTCCATTATAGTGAGCTTACTGGTCGGAAAAACGCACAGTGAGCTTTACAAACAAACGGAAGCCCCACGCCGCCGCTCGGCCCGGCTTCCGTTTTTATGTGCACATGCGCCATAAAGCCATTATGTCAGGGCTAGCTAATTAGTAGGCTTTTTTGATCAAAAATAATGTTTCAAAACTCGCTTCGGGTGTAAGGGGCGCTGGTGGTTTGATCTGGAATTGAATTCCAATTTTTTTGGAAAAAAATTGGAACTTTCCAAACTTTCCGAAATTTTGGAAGATTTTGTTAATGGCAGACATGCATGCCCAGTAGAAAAAAATGCAGAGGTGGTGATACACTCGCTGGAGGGCCTGTCGCCTTCGCCTTCTCTTCCTCTTCCTCCGCATTAACAACGGCCGAGGCAGGCCTGGGGCGGAAGAGCCCCTCAGGGGCAAAGAACCCCAAGTACACTTATCAACTGATGGGGTCAAAGCTTTCCGAGACAAACCAGGAAAGGGATCTTGGGGTTTTGGTGGACAGCTCAATGAAGATGTCAACCCAGTGCGCAGCAGCAGTGAAAAAAGCAAATTCTATGCTTGGCATGATCAGGAAGGGAATCGAAAATAGGTCGGCAAATGTTGTATTGCCTCTCTACAAATCTATGGTGAGGCCACATCTGGAGTACTGTGTACAATTCTGGTCTCCGCACCTCAAGAAGGATATAACGGAACTGGAAAAGGTACAGAAAAGGGCAACAAGAATGATCCAAGGGATGGAGCGGCTCCCTTATGAAACCAGGTTGCAACGCCTTGGTCTTTTCAGCCTTGAAAGACGGCGTTTAAGAGGTGACTTGATCGAAGTGTATAAAATCATGCATGGGATAGAAAAGGTGAATAAAGAAAAACTATTTTCTTTGTCACACAACACTAGGACTAGAGGACACTCCCTGAAGCTCCAAGGTAGGAAAGTTAGGACTAATAAAGGGAAATATTTCTTCACCCAGAGGGTCATTGGGTTATGGAACTCACTTCCAGAGGAGGTTGTGACAGTGGTCAGCCTGGACAGCTTCAAGGCAGGATTAGACAGATTCATGGATACCAAGGGAATCAGTGGTTACTGAAAGGGACATTCAAGGGCCACCTCGGAGTTGGTTGAGGCAGGCAGGATTTCCCCGGGTACTGGTTGTGGGGGGTCGGGAGCAGGTCAGGGTTTTGCCCTCCTTTCTGCTCGAGATCCCCGTGTACAACTAGTGGGCCACTGTGTGACACAGGATGCTGGACTAGATGGGCTGAGGCCCGATTCAGCATGGCTCTTCTTATGTTCTTATGTTCAGTCAGGCCGAAGCCCCTCCGGAGCTGCTTGGCTCCCGCTGCCGAGCTTCAGCCTGAGGAGGGGTCTTCCACGCCAGGCCTGCCTCGGCTGTCAATGAAACCTATCTTTGGCAACTTTGGCTCAAGGTGACATTTCCCAAAACTGGGGAAGGAATGGAGGAAAGGAAAGGGAAGGAAATGAGTTAGGGAAATAAGAAGGGAAGGGCAGGAAAGAAGGTGAAGGAAGGGAAGAAAGTGAATGAAAGTAGGAAAAGAAAGGAAAGGAGTAAAGGAAAGGAGTACGAGAAGGGGAGGAAAGGAAAGGAGGTGAAGGAAGGGAAGAAGGTGAAAGAAAGAATTTATTATTATTTATTATTATTATTTATAATAATAAATAGGAAAGGAAAGGGAGGGAAATGAGTTAGGGAAATAAGAAGGGAAGGGCAGGAAAGAAGGAAAAGAAAGGAAAGGATAAGGGGAACGAGAAAGGGAGGGGAGGGAATAGAAGGGAAAGAAAGTGAAGGAAGGAAGGAAGGGCCTTCAACTCTCCTCCTCGGCTGTTAATGCGAAGGAGGAGGAGATGGGGCCGCCTGGCGGGTGTACGGCCTCCTCCCCCTCCCCCTCCGCATTAACAACGGCCGAGGCAGGTCTGGAGTGGACGGAAGGGCCCTCACTCAGGCCGAAGCCCGGCCGTTCCTTCTGCTGGCCTTGAGTGAGTGCCTTCAATAGAGGCTCCGCTCAGGCCTTCTGGAGGCAGCGTGGCTCATCGCACACTTGTTTTGCTTTCCATAGGGCCCTTCCTCACAGCCACGTAACCCATAATATCAAGGCAGAAAACCCCACAACATCTGCTTTGGACTGGGTTATCTGGGTCCACATTGTCACATATTCCAGTTCAAAGCAGAAAATGGGGGACTTGATGTTTCCCCAAGGAGATTATCCGATTAGGAGAGTTCTAGTTTCCAAAGTACCCCTTGAAACCCCGAGCAGAGGGAGGGGCTCCCACGTGGAGTTGTGTTTCTCCCAAGGAAAAGATTAGCAGGTTAGAGGAGATTTCTTGTTCCCAAAAGTACGACGCGTAACCCATGCAGTCAAGGGGGGGGGGCTCCTTAGAGGTATTTTGTGTGGTTCCCCCAGGAAATTATTCGTTCCCAACCCTGTCCTTCTCTTGCTAGGCGGTGGCGTGGCCCCTTTCCCACCTGCGCAGCCTGCCCTAGCCCCTTCCCCTTTGCGCCCCTGGCTCCCCTCCCCACGTGGTTTCCCCTCATTGGCTGGAGGCAGGCGTCCCAGCATGCACGCTGCAGCTTGCCTCCAAGCGCCGGGTCTTTTCCGATTTGCTTCCTGAGTCGGAACAAAGATGGCGACAGTGGCTTCGAAATGGCTTCAAAAAGGAATTTAATCCGAGTTACAAAGATTCCGGCTGGACCTGACCATGCCTACTAATTAGCCTCCTCGTTTAGTACCATCACCTATGAGAAGGTTTAGGGCCTTGCTGTGCCGGCCACGTTTGCTCCCTACTCCATCACCCTGAGCTTAAACTTTGAAGTCTTCGCACACGACCGGTCAAGACTGTTCTTTTGAGGGTCCATCCGGGGTCAAGCTGCTCTTTCTCAGAGGCTGATCGAGCTAACTAGAACTAACTCTGAGGTGAGACACGGAGCAGTGGTCAACTTCAATCTGCATCGTTGCTAAGCTATTAGGCAATTGTGTTGTTGTGGTCATGTTCCAGAAGCATTATCTCCTGATGTTTCGCCTGTATCTATGGCAGGCATTCCCAGAGGTTGTGAGGCAATTACTAATCCACAGTGTTGTTTGAAAATCAAAGCCGTGACTGAGAGACATTGTGCCATTATAGTTGAGTACACTTGCTACGCAGTTCTCTTCAGCAAACATCATAGCAGTTGTTGTTAGTGAATATCACAGATTTCGGTTATTCCAGTCGATGTCTCTTCACAACGGTATTGCACAGGTTACAGCCAATGCGTTCCTATGTAACAATGCGTTATCTCCCTCACACCCCCTTCTTCACCGTTTGCCATTACTTAACCTTTCTGTGAATGTGTGACCACATATCCATTAGAACTGTATTTCCCAACAGTGCTGCACAATCAATGCGTTCCTATCTAACAGTGCGTTATCTATGGAACACTCCCTGGTCACTGTTTGGCATTACTCCTTTGCTGCCTCTGTCCCACAAGAGGCCACGGCAGTTTGTCCAAGGGTATTGGGGGGGGGGATTTCCCGCCATTATTAGCCCTCCTGGGTGATGTTTGGGGGTCCTCCAGCGCCGCCCCCCCCCCCCCCCGAGGCCTCGGCCATAACGCCTGGTTCTCTTCTCCCTTCAGAGTCGGCCAGATCTTGTCCGGACACCACCAGCCCTCCTCCTCCTCCCCCCTGGGAGACCCCGAGGTCCAGCTCCGGCCCAGGGCCCCCCTCGGCCTGTGCCATCTTGCTGCCGCTCCTTCTGCTCTTCCTCCTCTGGAGGCTCCTGTCCTGAGTGACTAGCCGATTGGGGCCCGGAGGAGGAAGGGGCTGCTGACCCTTGCAGTGGGCACACCATTGGCTGGAAAGGGAGGGCAGGAGGGGGCCGTGCAGCGGCCAGAGACTGAGCAGCTGGGACTAGAGGTCAGCCAACGTGAGCAGTGAGGGACCCTGGACGCTAGGAGGCAGGGTGGCGAATGAGAGGGGAGGCTGGCAGCCGCTCCCCACACATGGCCTTGATAGACATCATGGGCCAAAGCAGTAAGTCCATGGCAATGTTTGGAGAAGCGGAGCCTTGACCGCTCTGCCCTGTCTGTCCATCCAGGCAGCAGGCAGTCACCTTCAGGGGCCGGATTCGTGCACTGGCCCTCTCCTTGCTCCCGCTCAACACATGGACACTTATCGGACACAGACGCCACCGAAGGCCTGAAATGCAGCCCAGGGGAAGGAGCAGAGAGAGGACGTTTGCCCCTGGGGACCCCCCCCCCCTCATTCCACAGCTGGGAACATATTATTCACACTTGTGTGGGATGCCTGGTCAACACAGGTTGGGGCCCAAGTAGGGGGGGGCTCTAATGTTCAGGGGGGGAGTCATTGTGCCCCCTGTAGACCCCCCCCAACTGCTCTTAGAGGTGCATCATGGGCCTATTGGGGGAGGCGCCCCAAAGGAGAGCATGGCAGCAATACGGGCTCTGCTTCCCTTCCTTTTGCCTTCCAATCCCCATTATTGCTGCCACTTAGAGCTTCAGCCTTTAGGAATGGGGGCGAGTGACCCGAAGGGCGGGCAAAGGGCCGCAGGGCACACGGAAGACGCTTTGCAGCGCAATGCTGGGCACCGAAGGGACGCACTTGTCTTATTATCGTGACCCTCTTTCCTTCAGTGATTTCGTAGCTTAGCCTGCAGCAGCCCCCCAGTGTTTCCTTGTGACTGAAGGGAAATGTCATGGGGGGGCAGGGATTGTTCTTGGGGGTCCGTGCCCCCGCATTTTGGGGAACAAATCACTGTGTTGCAGCAAGAGTGGGGGGAGGCGGGCTCCTCAGTACGCACTCAGGAACGCAGCCGGGTGCACAGAAAGGAGCGCATGATAATAATTGGTGGCGGTGGCCCCCCCAGAGAGCACCTTGTGAAGGGGGGGGGGGCACCTTCTCCAAGAAAGGACAGGCGCTCTTCTGCAGGATGGTCCTCCCTCCTTGGCTTGTTCTTTCAGGCACGCTCTCCCTGCACATTGGGGGGGGGGCATTGGGAGGCCTTGAAAGCCATGAAGGTAGTGAGGTTGCAAGATGGGGGAGTGGTCCCCACTGTGCTGCCTAGTGGACAGAGGAGAGCCCCCCATCCCTCCCCTGGGGAGAGCACTTCCCACACTAGCGCCCCCCCCCCCCGTCTCTTCCTCTTCTTGACTCTTCAACCTTAATACTCTTTTCTTTCTCCATTCTCTCCTTTGGGTTTTCCTTCCTTCCTTTTCCTTCCTTCTCCTTTCCTGTGTTCCTTCCTTCCTTCCTTCTCCTCCCTTCCCACTTCCTCCCTTGCTCCCTTTTCCTTCCTCCTTCCTCCCCCCCCCCGCCGCTCCCAGACAACATCGAGGAGGCGGAGAGGCAGTGGAAGCTGGAGTTCCACCTCTGGAGCGCCTACATGATGCACTGGAAGAACCAGTTTGACCATTACAACAAACAGGACCGCTGTTCGGAGCTGTGACCTGGAACGAGAGACCAGTCGTCGCCCCTCATGTGCCATTTATCTCCCCCCCCAAAATAAACCCCCTTGCCCCAAATGTAGCCACCCAGGTACCCCCCCTACAAGAACCCCCAAAACCAAATGCAGCCCCCCTTCCTGAGCTGAAGAACCCAAAGCAGTGGTCAAGGTGTCCCCTTCCTGCCCAGAGGACGGACGACCTGATGGTCACGGCCAGGGCCTGCATCCCGCTCCAGATGACCCTATTGGGACCCCTCCTTCTGCCCCCTTCAATGAGATTCACTGTGACCTTTGCCCCCCATTTAGACCTAGACAGAGGGGGGCACTGACCTCTGACCCCCAATTAACCCCTGCCCCCAAACCTCCTCCTCGTGGCTACTCCCCCTTTGCTGTGATATGTATATACTGTTTATTTAAAGCGGGAAATGTGATCAAATGAAGACATATATTATCTATATATACATATTATCTCTCTATATACATAACTCTATAAATATTATATCTCTATATTTGGACTATAGTCGCCGGAGGCACGGCTGCTTCTGCTGCTGCAGGTCACCCTTGCCCTTTGACCCCACCCCCAGCCAGCCTTGACCCCTCCCCTCATCATGGCATTAGACTCCAACGAGGTTGTGGGGGAAACCCCAAAGGCACCTAGGCCTCTCCAGGCATGGGAGGAACCCATAGGAGGGCACCCCAAAGAATGTCTAGTCCCCCCCAGGCATAGGAGGGGCCCCAAAGGGCATCTAGACCTCCAACTCAAACCCTGGAAGATCCCTGAGGGCTTGTAGACCACCCCAGACCCTGGTGGGACCTCAAAGGACATCTAGACCATCCAAGTACACCTCCCCCGCGAGCACATAGACCACACCAGACCCGGGGGGGGGGGGCTAGAGAAGGCCACCTCGGTCATGGGTCTGGGGTGGTCTAGGTGCCCTTGAAGCCCCTTCCCAGGAGCCAGGAGGAACCCGAGGGTGCCTGGTCGACCCCACATGTGGGCATCCTGGTAGTAGGCAGCCCCTCCCTTTGCAGACAGGCCCCCAGTGGACCCCCTCTCCTGCCCCCTGCCCCCCCTGGTCGCCCACCGTGCCTGCGTCTTCCCCCGCGTGAAAGCCCCAATAAAGGCCGGAAAGGACGAAAGGAACCCCCCCGGATGGCTTGTTTTGTTGACTTGGGTTTTGTGTGCAGGGAGGGGTGTGCTTTGGAGATTGCGGGGTCCCCCAGGGAGCTATCCTCTCCCCTTTATTGTTTAACATCTACATGCACCCACTCGCCCAACTGGTTCGCAACTTTGGTCTGGAGTGTCACCAGTACGCGGATGACACCCAGCTGGTGCTGAGAATGGACGGCAGGCCGGACACCGTACCCGATTGTTTCCATCAATGCCTTGAAGCCGTGACTGGATGGCTGCGTGCCAGCCGGTTGAAGGTGAATCCATCGAGGACGGAGATCCTATGGCTGGGTGTGGGTGAGTGCCGGTTGCCTACCCTGGACGGCGAGCGGTAAAAAGCTTGGGGGTTCAACTAGACCCCCTGCTATCGACAGAGACTCAGGTCTCCATGGTTAGCAGGACAGCCTTTCTCCATCTCTGGCAGGCTAGGCGACTGGCCCCTTACCTATCCAGGAATGAGCTAGCTATGGAGATCCAGGCGACGGTCATCTCGAGGCTAGACTACTGTAACGCCCTATACGTTGGCCTTCCCTTGTTGACAACCTGGAAACTCAAGCTGCTGCAAAATGCTGCCGCTCGGTTGCTGGTGGGAGCACCTGTGTGTGTGAGAGAGAGAGAGCACATCACACCAATCCTACAGCCATTGCGCTGGCTGCCAATAGAGTACCTGATAGTTTTCAAGGTGCTGGTTTTGACCTTTAAGGCCTTGTATGGTCTAGGCCAGGGGTGCTCACACTTTTTCAGCATGCGAGCTACTCTTAAAGCAACCAAGTCCAAAAGATCTACCTGCCCCCCGCCGCTGCGCGCTCTTGCCACCGCGCGTGCTCCTGCTGCTGTTTTCCGCCTGCGCTGCGCTTCTTCCACCTGCGGGGCATTGCAGGAAGGAGGAAGCACGAGGCGGGGCATCCAGAGGGAGCGCTCCCTCCCTCCAGAGGCCCCGCCTCCTGCTTCCTTCTTCCCGCAATGCCCCGCAGGCAAAAGAAGCACTGCGAGAGCGGAAGCCAGCAGCAGGAGCACGCGTGCACGAAGGTGTGTGCGCGCATAGCAGGAGTGCCCCATCCGGCTGGTGAGGCCCGAAGATCACCTGGAAGAGGGTCGAAGATCTACTAGTAGCTCCCGAGCGACCTCATGAGCCTCCCTGGTCTAGGGCCAGAGTACCCGAGGGGCCGCCTCACCCCATACGTATACATATGCAGGGTGGAGGAGCAGTAAATAAAAGTGAACAATAAGTAAGTAAATAAATAAATAAATGGGGGCGGGGCCCGGCTGTCAAGGGACCCCCCACCAAAGGGAAGGGCGGGGCGGAACACGGGCATTGCAGAAGGAACGAGCGAACGGGAGAGTTCTTTCTCGTTGGTCAGAGGTGCCGGAATCCACCGCCGGGAGCTCCACCCTGGAGTAGGCACGCCGGGAGCGGCGGTGCCGCAGAGCATGTGCAGAGTGCCGCGCGTGCCCCGAGGGCCGAGCTCTTCCTTCCCGCCACCAGGGGGCACCAGAGAGCAGAAGCAGGAAGGCAGGCGGCCCCACGGTTTTCACGTGGGAGGGGGGGAGGGGGAGGGCCGGGGCACTCCCTCTCACGGGGCTTCTGCAGGCCTGCGGCTCCGTGGGCATTCCCTCCCACTGGGTTCAAGGGGACCTCTCCCGGAAGGAAGTGGGAAGGCAGGCAGGCATTGCAAGGAGGGGGTCCTAAGCCCCGCCCGCGAGGAGGATCTGTGGGCGTGGCTCCCCAGGGGGGTCACCTTCGCCCTGACCTCTGGTCCTCCTCGCAGGGGGGCGCTGCCCCATTAAGCCCCCACTAGGCCCCCTTCGCCCCTCCAGATATCTGGGGGAGGGAGGGGGGTCTCTTGCATTTGATGAACGCTCCCGTTAGAAAATGCAGAAGGAGGGGGGGGGGTGAACTACAATTCCCAAAAGCTTTGGGCGGCCGGGGGGGGGGTCAATCCTCCCCAAACTCCACCAGTACTCCCAGTTGGCCGTGCTGGGCCTGCGGGCCAAGTTTGGTCCGGATCCATCATTGGCCCCGGCCGATGCTCTCTGGGTCAATCAGGGTGAACTACAAGTCCCTGGTGCCAAGGGCATTCACCCCCAAACCCCGCCTTTAAGCACAGTGCCACGTTTGGTCCGGATCTGACGTCAGCTGAGCCCAGTTCTCTCGGGATGTGGGTGAACTACAACTCCCAGATTCGCAATCACCCCCAAGGCCCGCCAGTATGGAAAGTCGGCCATGTTGGGTTTGTGTGGCAGGTTAGTTCCAGGCCCATCGTTGCGGGGGTTCAGCGTGCAGTTCTTAGGTTGCAGGTGAACTATACATCCCCAACCCCCCCCCCTTCTCTCTCTCCAGTATGTTCAATTGCTGCGTGCCATAGAAAAGAACAGGAGAGGGTTAAGGGAGGGGCAGTGGGCGGGGCCATGCAAATTCCAGGCCCAGGGAGAGAGGAAGGAACCCTGTGACCTGCAATGTGTGTGTGTGTGTGTGGGGGGGGGGCTTGGGTGCCTCCTCGGCTCTGCGGGTCAAGGCAGGTTGTGGAGGCGGGAGGCTGGCTGTGTGAGTGGGCACTCTGGCCACACACACACACACACACACACACACGCCTTCACTTGCCTATACACCCACATTTAGGAAGCACACTCACAGAGCCTTGCCTTGAGCATGAATATCCCCCTGAAGGCCAAGAGCGAGGTCGAACCTCCGGGAGCCCCCTGCGTTTGAGCTAATCTGACCTGCAGCAGGGAGTTCCGCAGTTCCTGGAGGCCCCGTTGGGCCAGCATCGCTGGGAGTGTGGCTACCGCAGCAGCTTCAACCAGCAATCCTTCTTTACTTGGCTTTCTCCCCCGACCCTGACATTGTAACCCATCCCCCAATAAAGTATCCTTCAATTGCCACCTTTCCCTCTCCAGAGTGATACGTTGTGTCCTTTGCTGTCTCCAGCTCACAAAGCATGAACCTTTCCTTTTGCGAGCCGCGGCCAACTGTGGACTCGGCCGGGATGCTTTTCTGGCGTCCCAGGGAGGCCGAAACTGCATTCCTCTGAACCGCAGATACAGAAACCCACTGGGCCCCTGTATCCACGGGTCAACAGATCCCCTCCATTTTGGTGTCATGTTTTTCCTAGGCTAATTATATGACTAATTGCTACCTCACTTTTGCTCTTTGGGCCCCACGCCCCGGGAACCCCCTTTCCTAATCAGAAAAAGACAAACTTCAAAAAGGAACCGGCTGATGGTCACCCATGGCTCCTCACCGCACCGCCGATCTGTTGGGAATCCAGAGCTGTTAGGCTCAAAAATAGCCTTCCTTGGAGTGTTTACATTGATGGCTTCAAAGGGGTGGGGTTTGGCATGCAGGGTGATACTGAAAACAACCCCCCCCCTCTTAACCCCTTCTTGAGGTAATCTGCTAAAGGCAATAGGGAAAGGAATCCCTCATTCTAATCTATCTTAGGCGATCTACTCCTCATTGAGGACTGGAGACTTGTGCAGTCAGGGATGAAAACCCAACACGATCCTGCCTCTGTCTCACGGATGTCCGGAAGCCCGTGACTCGGCGAGCTTGCTGCGGTCACGCCTTGGGACCCCTGGGAAGCAATCAGGCCATTCTGGTGCCATGACAACACGGGATTTATAGTTTTCTCCTCCCGAATGGACAGACCCCAGTGCGGATCACGTGGATCCACCAAAACACCTTCCTTTACACTTGTGAACTTTCTTGAACTTTTATGGGACTTTGGCCTACTTTTGATGGACTTTCAGACACTTTGGGGAAACGTTTGCTCTTCAACCCCCCCCCCCGACTCCCCCCATGATTTATGAACTTTTGAAGGACTCTGGCGAAGGGGATGGGTTGGCACGACCTCCTTTCCCCTTTGAAATGAATGTATTCCCCGTGGCCTCTGCGTGTTTTCCTTTCCCCATAGCCCTCTATGAAATATTACATATGGAAAGCCACCTTTTCGTGAACCCAGCACGCCAAGGCTCGGGGAATCTCTCGTTTCCTGGCCCAGTTAATCCCCTAGCACAAAGGGCCCAACCCAAACCCTTGCGACAGGACAATAGGGCCATGGGCACACACCTTTGGACGTGGGAGCATGCCCACCTGGAGGACGTGCCCCATGGCGATTCCTATCATTCCTCACTAAGGGAGCATCATCCTGCCTTGGGGGGATCTGGGCGTCCCAACTGCCGCACTCATTGTTTTCATTGGCGACATTCCCTAGGCCGAAACCAAAGACAAGAGGCCATCAGTCGATGCCATATCCGGGATGAAGGATTGCCGAGGCCTGGCGTCCATTTATTTCCTACAAGAACCTCCCTTGAGGACTCTTCGAGTTATCGCCAGCATTGGACAAACATTTAGTCATTCAATCCAGTCACCATTTCCTCCTGGCTCATTGTTTCCCGCCTGGACCACCTCCTCGGCTCTCATTGGCCGAGAGCCTGAAGCAGCGCAGGCTTCCTGATTGGCTGAGGCACGGCAAAGCCGACCGCGCCTCCCTGCCAGCTGATGACTCCAACCAATCAGTGTGAAGCCGGCAAAGTTTGAACTTTGACAGCTCTGTTTTTCTATAAGAATGTAACGTCTTGCCTTGTGCCGTATGTCGGCCTATCGGCAAACGACGCCAGCTGGACACCAGCCGCTCCAGCGGGGACGGAATAAACAACTCGGTGGCCTTTCTTCAGCTTTGGTGAGATTTATTTGGGAGAAAAGGGAAAACTTTCCACCGGGTGCTTCTTTCTCGCATGAGTACCGGATCCTCTGTGGTGGGTCTGCGGGGCTTCCGCCTTCCCTTGGGCAAGCCCCCTGCACACTCCTGCCTCAATATCATTAGAAGCCGCCCCCGGTTACTTTTCCGCTCTTTTTTACAAGCCAAGGGCGGGTGTGTGTGTGTGTGTACAACTGGTCAAGTGCTGCTGTCATGATCTCTGCACATGCCACTCAACCATGAGCTCTGGTCCTGACCTAGAGCCCATGGCCAGTGGCCGAAAGGGACGACAGGAGGCTGCAACCTGGACCGGCCATAAAAGTCAATGGCCCTGGGGAGCGGCTGGGGGGATAGAAGGTGGGCTGTGGCCTGTGGGAAAGGGCGGGCAGGCACCCGAGGGTTGGAGGGATTGAGGGCATTGTAGGCCAAGCCCTAGGGGGAGGGGGGAGGGGCGGGCTGTCCTGCCACCCTCTTGTGCCCCGAGTCAGGCAGGTGCGGGGTGCCTGCGCCCCCTTGGAGCCTCCTTTCAAGAGAAGGCTAAACCCACAGCCACACAGCCGGAGACAAGGACCCCAACAGCTGCCTTCTGAAATGAGTATGGGGGCATTCGGGACACAAAGCATTCTGGGAAGGGAACCCTCCCTCCCTTCCTTCGAGCAATGGGGGGCAAGGCCTTTGGTGCCTCCTCCTCACCAAACTAAGAAGGCCCTCACCACACTCGAGAACGAACCCACTTTCAATCCAGTTGCTGCCTCCCTCCTGCCGAATTCTGGGCTTTGTAGTTTAGGGGGAGCCGTTGGCAGCCGCACTAAACTACAAACCCCAAATTCTGCAGGAGGCAGGAACCGGATCTCAAGTGGATTTGTTCTCTAGTGCGATGAGACGGAAAGACGGGCCTCGCTGCATTTATTCCGCCCTCCAGATAGATCCTAAGAGGGTGACCTTTGCCCTTTGGCCACACCAGAAAGAGGGGGGGGGAGCAGGGGCCATTTCCTGGCTTCCCTCCCTCACCCAGGAGCCAAGCCAAGGGGTTCTGGGAGTGGGTAGTGCGAGGACAACAGCAGCAAGAGTTGGGGGGTTCTCAGAGCCTTTCCCTCTGGCCGTGGAGGCAGGGGTCAAGCCAAGGCTGCTGTGCTTTGACCTTTGCCTGCTGGGCCTTGCGGGGCTTGGGGCCTCCTCTCCTTTGTGCCAAGGGCTCTTTCAGGGGGAAGGAAGGTGGGGGCCGGGAGGAGCGCATGGCTGGAGGAAGGAGCAGTGCTGCCTGCCTGCGCATTGGCTTCGGCAGATTCGCGGCTGAGCCGTGGCAGCATGCGCCGCTTGCAGGAAAGGGAGCGCAGTCTGCAGCCCCCTCCCTCCTCCCCCCTCCCTCCCCCCTTTGCATGCAGAGAATGTGAGCAAGCCCCAAGCGGCCTTCTGTGTCCAAAGCACAAAGCCCCCCCCCCCCCTTCAATGTATGTGCCCCACTGACAGTTGCACAGAAGGGGAAAAAAGGACAACAGAGGGCAAGGGAGGTGGTCAAGGGCGCCGGGGGGGGGGTGTCTTTGTACCCGTTTGCAAGGCCCAGGCCCTGTGCACACGCACATACTTCTACATGCACACGCACATGGCTTGCACACGTTTGCACACGCAGCACACAAAGTGGCCGTTTGGAGCCCTGGACGGCTGCCAATCTCTCTCCCCCCACAAAAAAACCCTCTCCCTCCAAAGTTGGCAGGGTGACAAAGTCAGCTGGGGACGTTAGGAGGCCGCCTGCCTTTCTCCCTTCTTCCTTTCTGCCTTTTCCTGGCTGCCGTGCCGCCCCAAAAGTATTTTTTTCCCAGGGAGGGGCTGCTCTGATCGGCCCCAAATTTGGCAGGTGCCCTGGGGGCCCCTGGGACTCATGACTGATTTTTTCCCAGATTTTTGTGGGCCCCCCAAAGGGGTCTTTTCAAGTGTAGAAAGTAGTGCCGGGGGAAACGGGACCAGGCTTTTCTCAGCCCAAGTCCACCCTGCTGCCTCCGGTTTTTCCCTCCCTCCCCTCCTCGCCTTGCCTCCCTCAACCTCCGCTCCGAAAGAGGGGCTGCCGGGCCTCACGGGGGGCACAGAGGGGCCCCTGTGTCCGGGTGGGGTCTCCAGGGGGGCTCACCCCTCACTATTCCCCTGCAAGTGGGGAAGGGGCCATTCCTGGTTGGGGGCAAAGGGGAGACAGGGCCAGTTGGGGGCCACTGTGGGGTTTGGGGGAGAACCGCTCCCCCATTTTACTCCATCGGCCCCCACCCCCAACCTGGGCCCGGGAGGGGCTTCTCTGGGGCCACAAGTGCTTGACAGCAGGGAAATACACCCAGTGGGTGGAAAAAGCTGTTTTTGAGGCCTTCTGGAAAATTCGGGGTCCCCCCAGGCATTCGGATGGGGTCAACCAAGCAGGTAAGTTGGGGGGCCATGTGGTGGGGTGGGGGCCAAGGGCGTCCAGGGGGTCTAGAAGCATTGTGGAGGGCGTTGTGTCCTATTGTGTCCTATGGAAGGCCCTCCTAGGCCAGGGGTCCCCCAAAAGAGGCAAATGGGGGGCCACGCCTTGCCCAGTGGGCCCCCCAAAATTGTCCCCAACCCCAGAAGCCCTGCTTTTAGTGGAGAAGGGAGTGGCGCAAGTGTGGGGGAGGGGGCGCATAGGGAAACATGGCAGAATCACACCCAGTGTGAAATGCATAGGCCTGAAGAAAGAGAAAGGCAATGCTGGGGAAGGGGCAAAGGGGGATCCCCGATGGGAGAGGCTTGCAGAGCAGACCCCCAACCCACTGAGGGCCCCACTGGGCAACCGCCAGCCCCCCTCCCTCCGAGAAAGGCCCCCTTTCCTCCCGAAAGGAGATGCGTCATCATGCTCCAAGAACACCATGTCCTCCTCCTTCAGGGGAGCTTCCAGCGAGAGCTTCCTGGTGGCGGAGGGGAGCCCGTGGGGCTGGGTCGGGGCCAAAGGAAGGGGCTTCTCCCCAAGAGAGGGGGCCCAAGGGAAGCCGGGCCTCCGCCCAAAGGGAGGGAGCCCCGAAAAGCAAGGCTGGCCGAGAAGGAGGCTCAGGCCGCCGCCCAAAGGAGCCCCACGTCTGCCTCCCCTCCCCTCTGCAAATGGGATTGTCCCCACTCGGACACAGCAAGGGGACCCCAAAAACATTTGGGGGGGCCCCAGAGAAAAGAAGGGAAACAACCCCAATGGGATCGGGGCCACATGCAATATGGCTTTCTATGTCTCCAGCTGCCCTTCCCAGGCCTTGCCTGAGGACATGAGGGCTCCCCGGGACCCCCCCCAAAGCCCCCAGACCCCTTGGCCGCAGGGCTTTCCTCCCTGCAAAAAGCAGGCCACACCCAGGAGGCTCGGAAGATGGCGCCTCGGCCACTTCGGCACATCTTTTCCCCCAAAATGGCGATTTTGGGGGGTGAAGAAAGGGGGGGGTGAGGACCCTCCCCAATTGGAACCACAGGGCCAGGAAATGGGGGTCCCAGGTCAGACTCAACAGGAAATGCACGTGGGCATTGCCTCCCCCCCCCCCCAGTCCCATTTCTGGCTCTTTGCAGAAGGCAGCCATTTGGGGGGGGGGGTCAGGGTGTAAATGGGGGGGTGCATGTTACTGTGATACTGCCCCCAATTAGCCAGCCCCTCCCCCAAGGGAGAAAATGGGGAGGGGGTCCTTGCATTGTCTGCCCAGGCCAGATCCCAGGGTGTGCCTCGTGACTGTTACATTTATCAATACCCCACTCTACCTCTCAATGCAAAGGAGTCTCGGCCCCCTCCTCAAAAATGCCCTTGCCCTGAGTTTACCTGCCTTGCCGCCCCTCCTTTCCTGCATCATTGGGGTTTTTTTTGGGGGGGGGGGTCCTTGTTCACTTATATTCAATGTGGAGGGGGGCTCACTTGTTGGGAGGGGGCTCAAGACCCTTGTCCTCTAATTGTGAATGTAAATGCATATGGGTGCCACTTTGAACTTTGTGTATGTGTGTGTGTGGGGGGGGGGTGCAGCCCCTCCCTCAGCCCTTCTTAAAGCGCCCCCCTCTTTCTCCATTTGGGGTCACCTATGTATCTCTTAATGGGACTGATAGGAAGATATAGAGGAGCATTCCTCACCCGGCCCCCCTTTGGTGCAAGGAAAGACCCTCCCCCTTTCCCTGCCCTCAGTCGTCCCCCCATTTGAGTTGACCTTTGACACACAGGGACCTACGTCTCCCTCCCCAAGGCCAAAGGTTACCAGGATATAATCGTCAGCCCTTTGGAGGGAGGGAGGGAGGGGGCTTTGGAGTGCTGCTTGGGCAAAAAGGGGAGGGGGCAGTTGAGGGGCAGTTTGGGCTCAAGGACCCCCCCCCCCCAAAGTGGTCCCAGATGGAGCAGCGTTGTCGTGCCATCTACCGGGGTTCGCGCCAGCAGCACAACAACGGTTTGTCGGGGATCAGGAGTCCGCAAGCCGTTTTGTGGTGCCCACGCGAGCGGCCGGAGCTGTCGCCCGCCTGGGAGTGACCGGTGGCCCCCGCCTTGAAGACCAGGCTCATGCCAAGCACACAGCCCCCTCCTCTCTTGGCCGCTTGCCCATCCGTCCGTCCGTCCAGCCATCTTCAGGGAGGGGTTGCCCAGGTAAGGATGACCGCTCCCCCAAAGGGCCCGCCCCGCTCCAGCAGCACTTCAATATTGGCAGCGTCCACCCCTCCGGCCGCCAGTATTGCCTGTGCTGCTCCAGGGGGGCTTGGCAGGTGCAGCCAGTTGGTGGCATTTGGGGAAGGGGCAGCGTGGCCGAGGCTCAGTGTGGGGGTGGGAGAGCGCATGAGGATGTGCAGCGCGCAGAAGACCCTCGGAGAAGGAAGAGGACAGAGGCCGAAGTCCAGCGAGGAGGGGGAGGGGGAGGAGGACGTTTATTGTGGCTCCAAGGCCATTAAAATACAAAGACCATTAAAATACAAAAGGGGGGGGGAGCATCAAGAGGGAAGGAAGGCAGGGTGCCCCTCCCACTACAAAGGGGGACCCCAGGCCCAGAACCCGGCCATAGCGGGGGGGAGACCCCTCCCCACTCAACCTGTATACCGGGGGGGGGGGGATGCCCCTTGCAAGGGGTCACGGTCGCAGAGGAGGAGGGGGTGGCAGCAGCGGGAGGTCCTCCTTCAGCGAGGGAGGGGGTCCGCCCCGGCCCCACTGGCCCCGCCCCCTCCTCCCCCACCTCCATTGGGGGCTGTGAGGAAGGCGGAGTCCAGGGTCAGGCTGTCTGGAAGAAAGAGAGAGGGGAGGGGTCGTGGGGCATCCCAATGGGAGGGGTCCAGAGGGGTCACACCCACTCCCCTCGAACGTGCCCCCTCCCCCTGCACTGACCCTGGTCGAAGGTGAGCTTCTTGGCCGGAGGGCTGTCTCCCAGGCCCTCGATGTCCACCAGGTCGCTGTGGGCGTCCGAGTCATTCAGGGCGCTGAGGGTCACGTCTGGGGGGAGAAAAAAAGGGGGTCATCCTGGGGGGTCATGCCTAGGGCGAGGAAGGGGGGGGGTCCCACTTATATTTTACAATATGATACTAGGCCTGGGCCAACGTGGGCCCTCCCTCCTCCCTCCCCTCCTCCGGGCGTTTTGGACTCCAACTCCCAGCATTCCCAGCAGCCTCCGGCCCTTCCCTCCCCCCCCCTCAGCCGCTTACGCTGAGGGGCCTGAGGCTGCTGGGAATGCTGGGAGTTTGTTATTTATTTATTTATTTTCTGGGCTTCTAGGCTGCCACTCCCGGGGGGCTCGGGGCGGCTCACCCCCCTTAGAGAAGGCCCTGCCCCTAAGACCTACTACTGTTCTGTGTTTGGAGTCCAAACACCCAGGGGAGGGCGGAAGGGGGCGCCACAGGGCCCGCATGGCATTCCCTTCTGACGGGAGGCCCCGCAGGGGGCCCTGTCACCTCTCTCACCGCAGGACTTGTGCTTCTTGGCGGGGGGCTCGGGGGGCGGGGCCGGGGGGCCGGAGGAGGAGGAGGGTCCTTGGTGCTGCTGCTGCTGCTGCTGGGGAGGCCCCTGCCCCGCCCCCGACTGCTTGCGGGGCCCCTTCTTGGGCGACTCCGCCGGCAGGCCGCTCTCCTCATAGGCCTTGCGCTTGGCCGCCCCCTTCAGCTGTGCCCTGCAACCGGGGTGCATGGATCGATTGATTGATTGGCAGGAAGGGAGGGAGAGGGGGGGGAGACATTGGGGAGGGGTCAGCTCAGGGGGGGCCACAGCAAGGGTGGGGGAGGCGGTCTGGCCTGGTCTGCCCGCCAGGCAGGGGTGTTGGGAAAGGAAAGGCCAGGACCCCCCCACTGCACCCCACCTGGGCCTGGAAGCCCCCCACCCAAGACATGCCCCGCCCACTGGGAGAGGTCTACCATTGAAGCCCCGCCCACAAAAGTGCTTAGGGAAGCCCCGCCCCCAAGACCCTACTAGTGTACACCAGACCTGAACCTGGAAGCCCCGCCCCCAAGAGATGCCCCGCCCACTGGGAGAGGTCTACCATTGAAGCCCCGCCCACAAAAGTGCTTAGGGAAGCCCCGCCCCCAAGACCTACTACTGTACACCAGACCTGAACCTGGAAGCCCCGCCCCCAAGAGATGCCCCGCCCACTGGGAGAGGTCTGCCACTAGAGGAAGCCCCGCCCCCCTTACACGGTGCGTTCCTTGATGAGGGCGCTGATGCGGTGGAGGTCGTCGCCGAAGCGCTGGACGGAGGCCCGGAGCAGCGACACCTCCGCCTCCGTCCACTTGGCCCTGTTGGGGGGGGGGGAGGGGGGAGAGGGAGGGGTCTGAGCAAGGGGCGTGGCCAGGCCAGGGCCCCGCCCCCCGGGCCCCTTGAGGCGTCTCACCCGGCCGGGGAGGAGGAGTCGGCGACGGGGTGGAGCTGCATGGCCAGCTCGCCCAGCTTGGAGAAGGCGGCCCCCGCCGCGGAGAAGATCTCCCCCACCTGAGGGAGGGAGGGAGGGAGGGAGGGAGGGGGAAGAAAGGGGGGCTCAGCGGAAGCCGCGCGCCCCGGGGGGGGGGAGGACCACATCTCACGGGAGGCCCCGCTCCCCTGCCCCGCCCCCTCCCCCCCTCCCGCGCGGCACCTTCGTGGAGGCCGAGGTCATGGCGGCCCTGCCCGCCTGCCCTCCTGGCTAGCTTCCTTGCTCTAAGGCCGCGCTCCCGCCGCCATGGCAACCAGGCCCGCCTCCCGGCTTGGCTCCCTTCCCTTCCGGCGCGTGCTCGGCGGCGCCCAGCTCCGCCCGCCTCACGTGGGGGCCCGCTGGGCCAATGGGAGCGCGCCACGCCCCTGCCCCCCGGAGGAGGAGGAGCCCTTCCGCCGCGCCGCCAGGGGGCGCCCGCCCTCTCCCCGCGCTCTGCTCCCCAGGCCGGGCGGACTACAACCCCCACAATTCCCGGCAGGCGGGCAGGGCAAGGATACTGCCTGTAGTGGTAGCCGTCATCGTCATCATCGTCATAATAGAGAGTGATGTCTGCAGGCCCCGTCGGCGGCCGCCCCCTCCTCCTCCTCCCGGGGCGTGTCCCTCCGCCTGTCCCTCCCTCCCTCTCCCTCCCTGGGTGGATAAGGGACGGCCGGGCGGCCCCCCCGACTCTTGGCCAGCCGGAGTCGCTCCAGGGCAGCGGTTCTCAACCCGGGGGTCCCTCCCCCCCCCCCAGGTGTTCCGGCCTACAACCCCCAGGATCCCGAGCCAGTCGACCAGCTGTGGGGGCTTCCGGGAGTTGGAGGCCAAAACACCTGGGGGGCGGGGCAGGTTGAGGACCACTGCCCCGGGGGCTGCCCCCCCCCCCTGGGACGTGCAGCGGGGCCCCTGGGGGCTGGCACACCGCGGCCAAGGCACCGTAGGAAGTTCTAGGCAAGGCCCGCGTGGGCACCCGCCGGGAACCGCGCGCACCGCCCCCCCCCCCCCCGGCCAAGGCCTCGCTGCCCGTGGCGCCAGCGGCACTTCCGACTGGCCGCGCCCGCAAAGGAGCCGGGAGGAGGCTCCCTGGGAGGAGGCTCCCTCTGGCCGGCTTCCCCTGGCGGCCCCGCAAGGGAGGCCTCCCTCTCACGCCGGGCCTCCCTGGCACCCCGCACGGGCTCCCTTCCCAGGGCCACGAGGCCATGAGGGCCAACAAGGCCCGCCGCCCGACTGCCTGCCTGCCTGCCTGCCGGGGTTGGTGGTTCCTGCCCCCGAAGGCGGCCCTCCTGCCGCAGCCCAGCCCGCCTTCCGAAGGATCCGGGCGCCCCTCGGCTCCGGCCACGCGCTCGCACGTGTTCCTGCGAAAGGCGCCCAGCGGAGGGAGGCCGAAGGAAGGCGGCGGCGGAGGGTTGGCGGGCGCAGGTGCTTCCAGGCCCCTCCCCCAGCAGAAGGCACCTGGCCCATCACCCTCCCCCGCAAGGCCAGGGCCCCCCACGAAAGTCAACATGGGGGCCGGGATGCCAGGCCGCCCAAGCTCTGCGAGCGCAGCACCTTCCTTCCGCATGGAGCCAAGGCGCCCGAGGAGTGGGACGTCCGTGGGGAGGCCCAAGGGACTTGACCGTGAAGCCCCCCCCCCCCGACCCTGCTCCAGGCCTGCCAGGCGCGGACGGTCTACGGGCGTCGCGCGCAACTCCTGGAACAGTTCCACCAGCGCTGCCTCCGGAAAACCCTGCCGACCTCCTGGGAAGATGACCAGCGGGGAAAGGCCAGCGCGCTGGAAGACCCAGCAAGACCCTCAGCCCTGAAGCGACGGCCCTCCGCCATCAGCTCCGCTGGACCGGCCACATTGTCCGGATGCCCAAAGATCTCCATGGTCTCCCGAAGCAGCGGCTCTCCTCCCAAGTCACGAGTGGAAAGCGTAGCATTGGAGGGAGCCCGAAGAGGGGGGCTTGAAATAGCGAAGCCGGCAGACCTGGCGGGACCCCTGCCCAAATCTCCAGAGAGAGTGGACTTGGAAAAAGCACCGGGAAGGTGGCGCAGCCGGCCAAGTGTCCGCTGCGTAAGAGCTCTCTGACCAGTAGGTCATGAGTTCGAGGCCTGCCCGGGTGGAGGTGGGTGCTCGGCCTTTAAGTGTAGCCTGCTGTCGACCTTTACAACCTGAAAGACAGTTGCAGCCGTCAAGCGGGAGGCAAAGGCGCCACACCAAGCGGGAGGCAAGCCTTTATGAGGCCATGACAAGGGAGAACCCCAGCCAGGCTGAGGAATGCGGAAGGACCAGCCAGGGAGGCTGGGGTGTGGAAAGGAGCGCGCCAGCTCCCCCTGGTGGCCAGGTTTGCCTCTGTCTGTTTATATGTCCGTTTATGTGTGTGCAATGTGTCAGAAATGTATGTGCTGTACGGCAGGGATTGTCTGCTTGTATGTGTCCCTGAAATCCGCCCCGAGTCCCCCGCCAGGCGAGAAGGGCGGAATATAAATACAGTAAACAAATAAATAAAAACACGTCCCGAGGGAGGGAGGGAGGGGGGGCGCCTCAAGCCACCCTTGTTGGGACTGCCTTCCACCTGGAAACGGGCGCCCTTCCCCACCTCAGAAGGAAGGGCGTGCGGATCCAGAATTGGCCTCCACAGCCACCTACGCACTCACTGCCAAGATCCTGCGCTGGGAAGGCAGCCCGGCCTGGGCACGAGGGGCCACCGAAGGTGACGAGGGTGACCGTGATATAAATGTAAAAGACCCCCCCCCCTTGCACATGGGCCTAGCCCCTCTTTCGGGGCAAAAGCACTCCCAATAGATGGCCACCCCGCCTCTTTTTGAATAATAATAATATAATGCAACCATGGCACCCTAGAGTTGGAAGGGACCCCCAAAGGCCCCCCGGTCCATCCTAGACATAGACAGGCAAGCGCATCCGTCAGAAGTTTGTTTCCATGTGACGAGCGTAGAAACCCATGCCCTTCTCGCTGTGGAAGGACAGGCGGGTCAAGCATCGGTCTCCACAGAGTGTGTGTGTGTGTATGCTTGCACAAACGGGCCAGCAGAACGCCGGATACACAAAAGCATCAGGTGATATGGAGCCTCCTCCCGTGCCGTGACCCGCCTGGCGTGGGGCCAGGTGCCTAGGAGACTGACCACAGGGACTCAGAGCGTTGAGGCAAGGCAACCCCTCGAGGTCAGAGCGGCCCAGCCGTGGGAGGGGAGCGTCGGATAAGAGGGAAGGTCGAATAAGCAAAGACTCTATCTACGCATGTGAAGGTGTAGTTACACGTTTGTATGCACATATAATATGTGCATGTGTATATATGTGTATGTCAAGCATGGGCAAACTTTGGATTTCTTTTGGATTTCAACTCCCACAATTCCTAACAGCCTGCCACGCCCGGTCCGTGTCCTGCCTTGTCCCACCAGGGGCCAAAGGCCCTCCCGCTTTGTGCGACACACACACTCCCCAAGAACAGGAGGGCTCCCTGGCCGGCCCAGACCTTGGATGGCAGGTTGAGGAGGGAGGGGCTTGGTTGCCATGGGGAGGGGGTCCAGGGAGGGAGGGGTTTCCTGGGCATGCCCTCCCCCCAACTGGGGAAAAGCAGAGGCAACTGGGCGGCCTTCCAAGTGAGTCAAGGCCTTGAGGAGGCTGAGCGGTCAGCAAATGGGGAAGTCCTCCCCCCCCCCCTTTCCAGGAAGCAGAAGGGAAAGCACGCCAGAGGCCCTGAAGGTCAAAGCCCGTTTATTGTCATTATTGCACACGAGGGAGCCTTGGAGAGCGCCAAGCCCCCTTTGACTGGACAACTGACCAGGCCAAGAGCCGGGACAACAATCCGGCCTGCTCCCCAAATATAGAGCGCGCTGCCCTTCCTTCCCAACCAGCCAGAACTGCACAGTTTACACAGGAAACGTTGACTGTAAATATGGAGAAGGGAAGCACAAGACACACCAGGCCGATGGGAGGGAGGGAGGGTCCGCCGCGCTCAGAGGGCGAAGGAGCGAGTGCCCGCCGTCCTTGGCAACAGTATTTACAAAACACCACAGTCCGGGTTCCGTCGGTTCAGACCAGCAGGAGGAATCAGGCCGCTCCCTGGGCCGCTTTGCCAAGGTGCCCTTCGGCCGGCAAAGCTGACCAGAGGATGGGGGGGAGGGGTCTTGGGGAGGCTGCAGAAGGGCAAGGAATGTTTCAAGGGGTCCCGAATCCGCACCCAGCCTTCGCCCAAACATTCATTCAGTACAAACAGAAATAAATTATGTGTTTTTGAGTCTGGGGGTGTTGTGGTCAGGGAGAAACACTAAGAAGACCCCCCCCCCACAATAAATGAATGCATGACGGGGGTAATGGAGGGGAGGGGGCGAGGGCGCATAGCTAGCGGACCATGTACTCCTTGCGCTTGTTGAGCCGGACCTGGCAGAAGGAGAAGCCCCCCAGGATGACGTAGAGGCCGGCCGCGATGAAGCAGTTGTAGCTGACCTGCTCGTACAGAGCGTAGATCTTGTTCGGACCGTCCCTGCGGAAAGAGGGGGGGGGGAGAAAGGAGGGTCAGGCCCCCGTGCCACGCACCCGCTCCTCACAACATAGCGAACAGGCTAAATTATGTCAATGATATTATATCAATAATGTATTTATACTAATTGATACAGTAAAGGTTTCCCCCGGCATGGAAGTCCAGTCGTGTCCGACTCTGGGCTCCTCTCCATGTCTAAGCCCAAGAGCCGGCCTTGTGTGTAGACACCGCCAAGGTCACGCGGCCACTGGCGTGGCTCCACGGAGCGCCTTGACCTTCCTGCTGGAGCAGCAGCCATTGGTCTACACACATTGGCATGTTTTCAAACTGCTAGGTTGGCTGGGGCTGACAGCGGGAGCTCACCGCAGTCCTGGATTTGAACCTGCAACTGACTTTGCCACCAGATTTGCATTATATTTATAATATTATATATTATTAATAATAATATATTTACAATACATTACGTAACATGATTGTGTGTTCCTGGGTGATCAATGCCGTTTCCACATGGGTCCTGTCCTGCATACCTGGGAGCGGAGTGTTGTTTGCCTGTGTGAGTGTGTGAGTGGGGGGGAGGGGAGACCCTCCTACGGCCACAGCACCTTTGCCTCTCGCCTTGCAATGCTAGTCATCGCCCAGCCTCAACCCATTTGGCAGAGCTTGTGGCGCAAAACACGATGTTTCTGGAGCAGAAGGGAGGCTTTCCACGCCAGGACGGCACCGCGAGACAGGAAGTGACACCGTCGCGCCAGGAGCAGAGTGTGCGCCCATTGCTGTTGCGTCGTGTAATGGTCCAGGCCTCCCTGACCCCTGACCCCTGCCCAAGGCCCTCCTGCCTTTGCCGGCCACTCACTTGAAGTCCTCCTCCGTGGCTGGAACGTCCTCAATGAGAACGGCCGAGTGGACGTTGAAGAAGATTCCCAGCAGGACCTGGAAGGGGGGGGAGGGAGGGAGGGGGGCAGGTCAAGGGGTCTCCAGCCGGCGCCCAGCGGATTTGCCCTCCCTCCCCCGCGTGTTCCTGTTCGTTTCCTTATGGGGGGCCTCTGTATACGCTGCCTCTCTCGGCCAGAGGCCACTCGCTCGCTCGCTCGCTCGCTCAGGGTGGCTTTGGCCTTCGCCTCCCACTGCTCTGCACAGCCTGCCCGGGGGGGGGCATCCGGGGGCCTCCCTCCCTCCCTCTTTCCAGGCACACCAGCTGCAGGCAGGCAGGCAACTCTTCGTGCCTCCCCATCCTACCTGTGGCCGGGTGTCCCTCTGTCGGGAGGGCTTGGGCCGGGTCTCCCTGCCTGTCCGAAGGGCTGGGTGACCTTGGGGGGTCCCTTCCACCCCAGGAGTCTAGGGCGCCCCCTCCCTCCCTCCCTCCGGGTGTTTGGGCTCCGACCGGCTGAGGGGGGGGGGGTCGTGGGGGTTGGAGCCCAAAACACCGGATGGGAGGGAGGGGGGCCGGAGCGTGGCCAGGCCTGCCCCACGGCCCCCCTCCCAGGGCCCCCCTCCCCCGCCGGGCGCCTCTCCGGCCGGGCCCCCGCCCCCAGGGCCGCCCCGCTCACCAGCATGACGACCCCCCAGGCGCTGAGCACGATCCCGCAGGCGGCCATCTTCGGCCCGCAGCACAGCAGCGACACCATGGCCGAGGCCGGAGGGCCCGGGAGGCAGGGCGGGCGGGCGAGGGAGAGCGGAGCGAGGGAGGGAGGGCGGCAGGCAGGCAGGCCCCGCTTGGCCCGAGCGAGCGAGCGAGCGAGCGGGAGGGCGAGGCAGGCAGGGGAGCTGGAGCGGCGCCGCGAATGAGCCCTTCCGCCCGGAAGCCAAGGAATTCAGGGCTGATCGGAGTCACGTGAGCCGCCAGGGGAGGGGGCGGGGCAAACCCGGGGCCAAGCGGCGCGATAGGACGGGGGGCGGGGCTTACCACGGAACGGAGGCGCCGATTGGGCGGGACCGGCTGCGGACCGAACCATTCCAACGGAGGGGGGGGGGAGGGACGCAAGAAGTGAAGCCGGAGAGAAGCAAAAGTGGCGGAAGAGCCCCCCCTCCCTCCCCCCCGGAGAGGCAGCAGCCTTCGGAGAGAGAGAGAGACAGCGGCACTGGGGGGGGGGGGCAGCGGGGAGGAAGTGGTCCAGCGCCCCCCCCGCACCGCGTCCTCCTGCGGAGGTGGTCCAGTCCTCGGGGGCCGCAGCCTCTGCCGCAAGGAGGCCTGGGAGTTGTAGTCTGGGGAGGGGGCGGGAACGGGAGAGAGCGCTGCGGGTGTGCGTGCGCGTGCCCGTGGCGAGCCTGCTGCGGGAGAGCGTGTCAGATTATTGCATTTTGAGTGGCAATTCATGAGTCAGCACAAGATGTATTTTCTGCAGTGTGGCATGTTTGACACCAGATGGCGCTGTCTCGGGACTGATGAATGGAATCTTGAGGAAGTGACAGTTGAAAGTGACAGTTGGTGTCAGTTAGGATTGGATATCTGTGAGGAAAGGATGTTTAGGGAGGTGGCTGAGACGGCTGTTGTTTTTCCATGCTTAGCTTGTTATTGTTAAACACAATTCAATACAAAGTTATATTTTCACCTTGTGAACTGGATGAGGGTGTCATTCTTCACGCGAACAGAGACTGGAGGTTTTTGGGCCGATGGGGAATTAAACTTCTATCTTTCTGTTGCCTATTCCGCTGTGGCATAAATACTCGACGCCGAAGAGAGCGGGCACGCGGCCTGGCTCGGGGGGTGAGGGAGGGCCGGCCTCATGGCCGTGGGAGGCCCCCTCTCCCCCCGGGTCTCCGAGTCCCCCCCCATGGCTCCCGCCCTGAGAACGCGGGGGAAGCCCGGGGGCGGACTCGGTCTTTCGGGGGGCCGGGGGGTTTCCGTGAGCCGCCACCGCCCAGCCTGCTTTGTGCCGCACACACGCACGCACGCCCACGCCCAGGTGGCCCCAGGCAGGCTCGGTTCCAGGCCGGTGCCGTGCGTGGCCCTGGGCCCCCGTCCTGCGAAGGGGAGCCCGGAGTCTCCGGAGAGGCGCCCTATCCCGGTGGGCCGCCTCACCCTCCGGCCACTCCTACGGCAAGCACAGCCAGCGGAAGACCCCCCCACACACACACACTCCCCGCTCCCTGCCTCCACTCCCCTCCCTTCCACGCACGAGGCCGCCACCAGTGCCCCCGCCCACGGCGCGACCTGTGGAAAGCTGCGAGCTCCAGCCCGCTCCCCCCCCCAAGGCAGTTAGGCCTGCGACCCCCATGGCAGCCAGGCAGCCCCCCGCCACGCTCTCCTCACCAAAGTAGAACAAACACAGACTTTATTGAAGGCAGAATGTACAATGCGATGACCCCCGCCCCCATTATAAAAAACAATCAACCCAAGGAACAGAAGAGGCCTCGACACGGCAAGAGCCCCTCCCCCACTTCTTCCTGCCTTGGGGTCAAGGGTCAGCAGGGCTCTTCTCCTCGTCCGGAGGGCAGTCCACAAAGTCCGCCAGCATGGCCTCCGTCTCGTCCGGCGCTCCCGCCTGTCCGTCAAATGAGAGAGTGAGAGGGGGGGGATACGTCAGTGGGGACCGCAAGGACAGGCATGAAAGGACCCCCCCCCTGTCAGGGTCCGCATGGCGCCCCCCTCGCCCCCTCCCCAGGGATCCCCAGTGGCTCTCGCGCCCAACAAGGCCAGCTGCCTCAGGGTGAGTTTTTCAGGCCGTGCAGACGGCGTGTCCCGGCAGCGTCCCCTCCCTCCCCCCCCCCCGGCGCGTCATGGCGCCCTCGCAGGCTCTCTTGGAAGCGAGGCCGGCAGGCGGGAGAAGGAGAAGGAAGAGCCCTTGTCTGTCTGCCCAAAGCAAGTGCGGGCATTGCCATTCGCCACCTTGGTGACCACTCAGTAGCCATGGAGCTGGAAAGGGTATCTGCATAGGGGTGGCCTGGCCCTTGTGGCCTGGAGGCTCCCTCTCTCTGCTTGGGAGGCATTCGCTGGCCCTTGGTGGTTTCCCGCCTGAGGCCGTCACCCTGTGCCCGAGGGGGTTCCTGATTACCGTTTGTTGCAAATGCCCTTCGCAACAAAAGTCTGGGAAGCACTGACCGTACGGACCAGGAAAACCCACGGCAGCCCCGTGAGTCCGGCCACGAAAGCCTTCGACAGGCTGTTGGGAATTGTGGGAGTTGAAGTCGAAAACACCAGGAGGGAGGGAGGGAGGGCCAAAGTGGTCCCCGGCCTGGGTCAGAGCTTTCCCATTGAGACGGGCAGGGTCACCGAAGGAGCGTCATCAGTGCTGGTGAGCGTGGCGAGGCCCTTCCTGGCAGGACGGGACTGGGCGGGGCGGCCTCGGGGGCTCCTTGCGATCGTCACTCTCATCACCACCATTAGTATTATTATTGCTCTTATCATTATTTTCATTATTATTATTATTGTATATTTACTTGTACATCGCCACACAGCACGCGTGCCCGTGAGGTCCGGGTGCCCCAGCTTCGTCACGGAATGCCGGGCTCACCCCAAGGGCCGGGGAGGTCGGGGGGGGGGAGGATTGGGCCTGGTTCCGAGGAGGGCTCCCTCCCTCCCCCCCCCCCCGAGGCAGGCAGGCAGGCAGGCAGGGGCGTGGGGGTTTCTCAGAGCTTTTCGGGGTGTCTTGGAATGAAGACCCGCAAGCACCCCAACCGCTCTGGGTCCCACGGCTGTTCTCTTTGGCCACAGCCACCCACTCCCATGTTTCCGTCCTTGTATCTCAAAATCTTTCCCGGCTCCTGGTCCCCTGCGCTACTGCCTCCTGCTGCCGCCACGTCTGCAATGCGCTCTCCTGCTGCCGTAATGCCTATCACTATTTTCATCATCATCACCATCAATAACAACAACAACGACTACTACTTCATTTTTGTACCCCGCCTCTCTCTCCCCAAAGGGACTCGGGGCAGCTTACACGAGGCACACAGTGCAGGAGAAGGCAAGGAAGGCAAGCTGGAGGCCAGGGGCGCCCACACTTTCCCAGCAGGCGGGCCACTTATAAGACCCCCAAGTGAAAAGGATCCCCCGGCCCACGGCCCAGAGGGCCAGAAAATCAAAGCATTTGGAAATGGATTTCAGTGAGAGCCCCGGAATACATTTTAAGGCTGGCTTCAACTAAATGTGAGAATAAGAAGCCCCTGGATTTATTCATAATAATGATAATATTCACTCGGCCTCTGCTACTACTACTAATAGTAACAACAACAACAACAGGGTCCTAGAATAGGAGACCTCCAAGGGCCATCCAGTCCCACCTCCTCCTGCCATAAGGGAAAAACACAATCAAAGCATTCCTCACAGATGGCCACTCAGCCTCTGATCATAATAACAACGGGTTGCTAGAGTAGGAGGAGGCCTCCCAGGGCCATCCAGTCCAACCTCTTTCTGCACCTGGGCGGTGTCGGGAGCCTGCGGGGCGGGACTGAGCCTTCCTCCCGCCCTGCCTGCGATCTACAAGGACGCCCTACGCGATCTACCAGGAGATGGCGATCTGCCGAATGAGCACCCCTGCTTTACTTGTTTACCTATCTATTTGTATTTATGCATGCGTGCTGGCCTGCCGCCCTTCCCACTGGCTCGGGGCAGCCCACAACATGTTCATAAAAACAGCAGAGCACAGCCTCTGACCATAAAAGGCACACCGTAATGTCCACTTCTTGGGCATTCGGCCATCCGTGTCCAGGAAGGGGGAAACACCTGGAGGATTCCTCGCTGCCTGGGAGCCCAGGTTTGCTTTCTGAAGAATGACTGACCAGGGATCATGAGGAGCAGCGGCCGCGGCACTGAGTCGCCCGGGGACATCCCTCTCTCGGTGCCAACAGCTCCACAGCTTTCGTTGCCCACAAGCAACCCCAACGTCTTCCATTGATGGCATTTCCAGTTTCCACAAACCCGGATGACCCCCAGGCATGTGATGACCCAACAGCGTGGCCGTGAGTTAAATGCTTATTTGTAATAAATCTAAGTTGTATCATCATCATCATCCTTTTATATTAATATTTTCATTGTTATTGCCATTATTGTCATTATTATTTCACCATAATAATAATAATAATAATAATTTTCCTTCTTATGTCTGTTTACACTGTGTTTTCCCCTCCAGAAAGAGACCCTCCCAGCCCTGGGATCCCAGTGGTCAAGCGCCTACCTCTTCCTCCTCCTTGACGTCCAGGAGGTCCTCCTTGGGAGCGGCCAGGGGCTTCTCGGCCTGCCTCTTGGCCCTCCTTGTTTCCGGACCGCTTTCTCCTCCGGAGCCCCTGCTGCTTCCGGCCACTGCCTCCTCTTCCTCCACTTCCTCTTCCTCCTCCTCCTCTGGCTCCTCTTCCTCTCCCTCCTTTGGAGGCGTGGGGGCCCCTTCTGGCTTTCCTGGGCCTTCCTCGCCCTTCTCTTTCGCCAAAGACGGCACTGACGGTGGTGGCGGAGGGAGGGCGGAGGCCTCGGGAACCGCGGCCGGAGATGGCTCTTCTGCCCTTGCAAGCTGGACATCTTCCTCTTCCTCCTCCTTCCTGGCTGCTGGGCCCTCTTTCTCTGCGGCCACGGTGTCCTCCTCCTCCTCCCCCGGCCCCCCTCCCCAGAAGAGCCTTGGTGTGGGCGGAAGGCCTCCTCCTCCACCTCCATCAGCAGCCCTGCGCCGCCCCCGCCCTCTTCCTCTTCCTCCTCCTCTTCCTCCTCCTCCTCCTCCCCCCTCAGTACTAATTTGGGGGGCTCCTCTTTCCCAGGAAGCAGTTCGGGGGGGTCCTCCTCCTCGTCGTCATCCTCGCTGCGCTGGCGCAAGGCGGGCATCACCCCTCCCTCCTCGTCCTCGTCCCCCGTGAGGCCTTCCTCGTCCTCATCAAAGTCCTCCTCGTCCTCGTCCAGCTCGTCCAGCTCCTCCTCGTCCATCTCGTCGTCCATCTCTCCGAACTCGCCCTCCTCCTCCTCCTCCTCGTCAAACTCTTCTTCCTGGGCGGAGAGAAAGCATGAGCGGAGCAAGGCAACACATCATGCTCACCCAGGCCTGGGCCCACTTGGGCCTTCCCTCCCTCCCTCCCTCCGGGCGTTTTGGACTCCGACTCCCACAATTCCTGGCCCCAGGCCCCTCCTTTTCCCCCCCGAGGCCAGGGATTGTGGGAGTTGGAGTCCAAAAGAAGACAGCCATGCCGTTTGGACTCTCACAGGACGTAGACTTAAAGACACAGGGAAACCGCCTCCGATCTGAGAAACGGGCCTTGGGTACGAAGCGTGCCTGGATTACTACAAGGAGTCCGTAAGCAAGGCGTCCGATTAGTAAAGAAGGCTTTGCCTCTGTCTCCGAGCGCATTGTGTACACTGAGAGGTTTCCGGGGAGGGAGCCTGTTTTGGGCGGCTGGGATTCCAGCTCCAGCTCTGCTGGCTGACTCTGTGTTTCCTGTGCAGCGGCGTACCTTTGTCCCTGGCAGTTTGAGGGCACGGTGGTCCACGCCTTGGTTACCTCTAGGTTGGATTGCTGCAATGCGCTCTATGTGGGGCTTCCCTTGAAGACGACCTGGAAACCTCAGCTTGCCCAACGCTCGGCGGCCAGATTAATAACCGGGGCTGGGCACAGGGAGCAGTCAACCCCCTGTTCAAAGAGCGCCACTGGCTGCCGCTTACTTTCCGGGCCCAATTCCAGGTGCAGGAGATCACCTACAAAGCCCTAAACGGCTTGGGACCCGCCTACCTCCGTGACCGGCCCTTCTCCCACGAACCAGCCCAAGCCCTTCGCTCCCCAGGGGAGGCCCTCCCCCCTTTCGCCCTTGTGAGCACGAGGGAGAGGGCCTTCTCCTCTGTGGCCCCCCGCCTTTGGGACTCCCTCCCGGGAGAGATCAGGAATGCCCCCCACTGGAATCCTTTAAGACAACAACTGAAGACCTGGTTCTTCCACCTGGCCTTCGGAGATTAGACCCCCCAAACGCCCCCGTCCTTGGCGAGGCCTCCTCCCCCGACGTGACCCTTTGTGTGCGGACACCACTCCAGTTACCTCCCCCCAGTTTTTAAGCATGTTACATGTGCACACGTGTCCCGCCCTGTCGCTTCCGCTTCAGATCCACCTGCTACGCTCTTGTGTTTATTTAAAGATGTATTTATTGCTTTCATTGTGTTTATTGTTTTCTGATGTTTGTGATATTCTTTGTAACGTGTTGTTCGGGCCCGGCCCCACGGAAGCCGCTCCGAGTCCCCTCCGGGGAGATGGGTGCGGGTTAGAAATAAAGTATTATTACTACTATTACTATTATTATTATTAATCAGTTTAACAGCTGAGCTACCCGTGTGCCATTACAGGAATGCTTGAGAACGCCACGTGTCCAACGGGTTGACGTCTAACAAGGCCGTGCCGTTCCCTTGACCAGTGGTTCCCAAAAGGGGGCCCCCAGGCGCCCATGGAAATTCGCAAACACAAGAGTAAGGCTGTAGTAGTGCTAATTAATTACCAGCAGAAATCCTCAGGGTTAGAGACAACACTGGGGGGGGGGGGGCACGTGTTTGCTACGGAGGAAAACGCCCAATGGGTCGCAGTCCCTCTCACCCCCCCCCATAGCACACGCACGGCCCTCCCAGTCTTAAAGGGGCATGGCCGTGGTTTTTCCTTTTCAGAAAGGCCCCCACGAGTGCCGCCGTGTCCAAAGGAAGTGGCCGCGGGGCCTCCGAATGCGACCCACTGACCTCGTCGTCGTCGTCGTCCTCCTCAAAATAGTCCTCCTCCTCCGGGAAGTCTTCCTCGTCCTCCTCGTCCTCCTCGCTGCTGTTGATGTTGATGACGGTGGGGTCCTCTTCGGCCAGGGCCGGGGGGAGGGGCTCGCTGGACGCGGGCACGGCGGCTGGAGACAGGGGCAGCATCATGGCCACCGAGGGGGACGATGCCGACAAGGAGGGGGCCGGTGGCACGGCACTCAGGGCGGCGGCGGCGGCGGCGGCGGCACCAGCAGGAAGAGGGGTGGGGCTGGCACAGGGGAGGGGCGCCAGGGGGCTCGGGAGGCCCCTCCTCCTGAGTGAGGGAGGGGGGGGAGGAGGAGGAGGAGGGCCAGCAGGCAGCGGGAGGGGGGGCAAGGGCAGCGGGAGGGGGCCGCGGAGGGAGGAGGCGGCGGCCCCGCGGAGGGGGCCAGGGTCCCGTTGGGGGCCCTCCCCGGCTGCCCCTTGGGCACGATGACCACGCTGTCGTCCGAGTCGCTGTCCAGGGAGATCTCCACGTCCTCCTCCTCCTCCTTGTCATAGTGGACGAAGACCGGCGGCGCAGCTTGGCCCCCGCCGCCAGGGCCGCCACCTCCGCGGCCGTCGAGGGGAGGGGCAGCAGGGCGGCTCCTCCGGGGTCAGGCGGGGGAGGGCCAGCGGGCCCACCGAGGAGGGCAGGCCGGCCAAGGGCAGCAGGCCCAGGGAGCTGCCCAGCGAAGAGGGCAGGGCCGTGCTGGCCGAGGGGGAGGAGGCCGCCGCCGCCGCCACGGGGGGCAGCGTGGGGGGGAAGCGTGGGGCCACGAAGGGCAAGGGGGGCGCCGGGCGGAAGGGGGAGGCTGCGGAGGGGGAGGCCTCTGAGGAGCCGTTGGGGAGGGGGCCCGGGGGGCCGGCCAAAGGCAGCTGCAAGGAGGGCACCCGCGGGTGAAGCAGTGCGTTGCAGACCGCCAGGGCCTCCGCGCAGAAGGACGAAACCTGAGAGGAAGGGGAAAGGGTCACGGGGTCATGGAGTTCAAGGGGCAACAAGTATCCACCATCGGCATATAACTATGTTCTTGACCAGCCTATGCTGGCTCCTATTCCCAGAGTTAGGAGGGACCTCTGAAGGGCATCTAGCCAACCCTCTTGGGCATGAGCCAAAAGCAGGCCGGGGCCAACTGGGGCCCTCCCTCCCTCCCTCCGCGCCTTTTGGGCTTCAACTCATTGGAGGGAGGGCCCCAGTTGGCCTAGGCCTGGTCAAGAGCGTGGTGCGGCATCTCACAAGGCCAGTGCGATCCTAGAGGGCATCAATGGGAATTACCGTGCCTACATCACGGGAAGTCAAAGCCCAAACCCTCAAATAACCCCAAACCCACTTTGCGAAAATGCTTCTCCCAAACGGCCACGCGCAATCTAAATGCAACAACAACCGTGCAATCAATCCATTCAAAGTCCTCAAAACAGCGCCTTCAAGCGACATGCTTCCCGCCCTCCTCAAATGACCTCAAATGACCTCCCGCCATCTCTGGGTGAGATGCAATAATATCGATGCAAACAATGGAAAGGAGTCAGCACACCGTATTGTCGAAGGCCGACACAGAAAGCCGGGACCCCTGGGTGTCCTTTGTGGCTTCCGGGCTGCGTGGCCAATGCGTTCTGGCAGCATTTTCCACTGATGTTCCACCGGCATCCGTGGCTGAGGGCATCTCCAGAGGAGCTGATGGCGGTCAAGCAAGTGGAGTGCATACGCTACCTGTGGAATGATGCCCAGGGTGGGAGAAGAGAGCGCGCGCCTGTTCACCACGTGGGAAGAGTGCCATTAGCAAGCTGGGTCTCCAAGTGTTTGAGAGGGAGCCTTCCACGAGCATGTGAGCAATGGGAAGAGGGCACAGGAGCCTCCCCTCCAGGCAGCAGGCCACCGGGCGAATGGCCCCACCCAGGCCAAGGACGCCCCCAGGCAGTAAGCAAACAAAGGGAACAAAGGCCGGGCTACTTCCAGGCAGACGCCCTCACGACTCCTGGCCACGCGGTCTTCTCACATGCTAATGCGGGGATCCCACTCAAGCACCTGCAAGCCCTACTTGCTAATGGCACCCTTCACCCTTGGTTGACAGGCAATGGTCCTTTCTCCCAACCCGGACATGCCAAAGGTGTGTAGGCTCCGCTGACTTCACCACCGTCAGAGCCTCTGAGGATGCCATGAGCCACAGTGCAGGCGGAACATCAGGAGAGAGCCCAGCTGGGACGGATGGGCCAGGCAGCCCTGAAAACTCACAGCAAGTCAGTGGTTCCAGCCACAAAGGCCTTCAAGTACACTAGGAGAAGAGTAAGAGGAAAACACCACCACCACCACCACCACCTCGCTGGCCATACAGCTCAGAAAACCCAGAGAACCCCAGAGATTCCAGCCATGAAAGGCTTTGACAACGACAACAACAACACATTGGCTACACCAGGGCTGTCCAACTTCTACCGGACCTGTGGCCGGAATTCCAGTTACTGATGACCTGGGGGCCGAAGGGTCTGCCTCCGCCCCGGCTCCGCCCCCGGCTCCACCCAGGCCCCGCCCCTCCCTGGCTCCACCCCTGCCCCGCCCCCACCCTGGCTCCGCCCTCTCCCCGCCTTGGAGGTGTCTGTGGAGGACACCGGGGCTTTGACTTGGAGATAGAGATGAACACCAAAATCCCAGTCTCAGGTCCAAGTCCCTGCTTTGAACTGGATTATATTGCAGTGTGGATTCAGGGCCCTTCCTCACAGCCATATAACCCAGAATACCTGCTTTGAACTGGATTATCGGAGTCCACACTCATATAATCTGGTTTAAAGCAAATAACATGGGAACAACAACAACAGGTTCCTGGAGTAGGAGACCTCCAAGGGCCATCCAGTCCTCCACCTCCTTCTGCCATAAGGGGAAAACACAATCAAAGCATTCCTCAGCCATGTTGAATCAAACCTGAACTCTCATGAGAGCAACAGAAAGTACTGAACCTTGAGTTTGGGAGTTGTAGTTCTCCTCCATCCAGAGAGCATTGTGGACTCAAATAATGATGGATCAGGACCAAACTTGGCACGAAGCCTCAGGAGAGGAGGAAGCCGGAAAGGGAATGGATGAGCACCCCCCGTGCTCCGAACTCGGCCCCGCCCCTTTTCGCTCTGGCCACGTCCCCTCTCGCTCGTGCACTCTCTCTCTCCTCCCTCTTTCCTTCAGGTGGTGTAAGGGGAAGGAATGAAAGGGGGAAAGAGAGAAAGAAGGAGGGAGGGAGAGGGGGAGGAAGTAGGAGGAGGAGGAAGAGAGCCTGCTCCTCCTCCCTGCCCCGCCCCTCACCCCCCCCCCCGCGAAAATAAATACATAAAAAATATTCAAAAAAATATTCCAAAAAAAAAATCCAAAAAAATATTTTAAATTTTTTTTAAAAAAATCTTAAAAAGCAGATATCTTGCAGGAGGGTAGGGGGCCGTGGGGAAGGGGCTGGGGGGCTGTATACGGTCCGGGGGCCGCCCGTTGGCCAGCCCTGGGCTACACAGCCTGGAACCCACACAACCAGTCAGTGGAAACATGTCCTGCCACCCTGATGATGAGCTCAAACCCCTGGGAACCAGTTCAGGCCCGGTGACAGGCAGAGCGCGCGCACTGCCTCGGGCGGAAGGGACCCCCTCTCCGGAGGCCTCCAGGGCCCCGATCCACCCCCAGGGCGCAGTCCAAGGCCCACCGGCAGGGCCCGCTCACCTGGAGGTTGGGGACGGCCCGGCCCTGGCTGAGGAGGCGGAGGGCGCAGTGGAGCGGGGCCGGGGCGGAGGGGGCCGGGGCCAGGGCCAGGGCCAGCAGCAGGCGGTACAGCTCCCGGCGGCAGGCGGCGCTGGCGAAGGGGGGACCCGGGGCTCTCGGCCTGCTGCCCCAGGCGCACCAGCAGCACCACCACCAGTTCCTGCAGGCGCTGCAGAGGGGGGGGGAGGGAGGCCAGCGGGGAATCAGAGCGGAGGGGCAGCGGGGGGGGGGGAGAGAGAGAGCACACATGGTCAAAGTAAGGACGCAGCTTGTGGAGGATTTTAGCCAGGCCTGGGCCAACCTGGGCCCTCCCTCCAGGAGTTCCCACAAGTCCTAAGAGCCAGGAGGGTTCGGCCCTGGGCCCCTCGGTTCTGCTCAACGTCTGTATTAATGACTTGGAAGGAGATTTGGAGCCGTGGGTCTCAGCCTGTGGGTCCCTCCCCAGGCGTTTTGGCCTACGGCTCCCAGAAATCCCTGCCAGTTTACCAGCTGATAGGATTTCTGGGCGTGGAGGGCCAAAACACCTGGGGAGGGAGCCCAGGTTGAGAACCACTGCTTTGGAGGGTCGGTGGATCAGGTGGAGCCGAAGGAGGAGGGAGGGGGTCAGGGTGCAAAGGGGCCTCCGCAGGCGAGAGCGCGGACGGGCCAAAAGCCACACAAGGCATGTCAACAAGGACAAGGGTAAGACACGACACTCGGCAGAAAGGAGGAAGTGCAAAGAGGCGGGGGGGGGGCCCACGAGGGGTCTTTTCCACATGGAACTCTCTGGCAGGGCCAGGCGTCGTCGTCGCCGCCCGTCCTGGCTCTGCCACAGAGTCCCATCCGGAAAAGGTCTGGGAGCCCTTGTGGAGAAGAAGCTGGACGCGGGGAGCCAAGGGCGTGATGCAGCCGCCAGGAAAGCCAATGGGATTCTGGGCTGCGCCCAAAGGGGTCGAGTGTCCAGACTGAGGGAAGGAGCCCCGGTGCCCCTCTATCTCGCTTTGGCCAGGCCTCTCCCCCTGGAACCCCACGTGTCCCATTCTGGGCCCCGCCGTCCGAGAGAGAGACCGACTCTAAGCCGGGAGGAGGTGACCAAAGGAGGAGGGCGACTCAGGGGATCCGAGGCCTGGAGGCGGCCACGCAGGATCCCTCCGAGGAGCCTCGTCTTACAGAAGGGAAGGCGGGGGGGGGGGATTGGACGCAGCCCCCCAGGCAAAGGCTCGTGTTCAACTTGTTATTTCTCACATGGACAGTGGTCAAGCCAGTCGGCTGTTAGGAATTGTGGGAGTTGGAGTCCGGAACACCTGGAGGGAGGGCTGAGGTTGGCCCACGCTTGATGGCTTCTCACCTCTGTCGTGATCCATATCACTATCACCCACACCCACAGACTCTATGAGCCTCGTCTACGAAGCCCTCCAGATCCAGATCCATGTTCCAGACTTTCTGCTTTTACGTGAACTTCGGGCCTTAACGATACTGCTTAAAAACCCAAAAAGTCTTAACCAAACTGTGCGTGTGGCCGTCATAACCAAACTCACCCACCCGTTCACCCTGCACGCCCGCAGAGCAGGTGAGCTCACCTTGTGGGTCTGCTCCTTGAGGAGGCTCCCGGAGAGGAGGACGGTGCGGCTCAGAACTGGGGGGGAAACAAGAGGGGAGGGAGGGGGGCGGAAGGCGCGGGTGAAAGGCTTGCCGGTCCCTTTCCCCTCGTTTCCAGCTACAAGCCCCCTCCCAGCTCAGCTTCCTCTGGGACAAAAGGCCGAGGGGGGGATCCGCCGCCAGAGCATTTTGCTCCTGAGGAGCCTCCCTCCCTCCCCCCTCCCTCCCCCCCCCTCGGATGGTACACATTTTTATTGTGACATATGAGAAAAAACCAACAATCTTTGAGATCCAAGAATGAAAACACAAGCCTCCTTCTCTCCCACTCCCACCCGTGAGTCCGTGACTTCCGTGGGAAACCCTCTCCTGATCCTTGCGCTCATAAACCTCCCGCCCCCCGGCTGTCCCAAAGCCTACTCCTGCCCCCTCTGTGGAATGCCCCAAGGCCAGGCCCCCTTTCCTAACAGGCTCTTCTTCCCTGTGTCTCCTCCCCCGATGCCACTGGGGATCCTGGCCACGTGGAGATCCACTCCACCACTTTCCTTCCTTCTCCAATCCTTGGCCAGCAGCTCTTTTTTGGGGGAGGGGATTATTGATTTTTCCATGGGACTTGCCCATGCGTAAAAGACTGGGAGGGGGGGAGTGAAGGGGATCAGGATCAGGAGTGTGTGGGGTGGGTATTTACAGCGACTTCCCGAGAGTAACACAAGAGTACTTAATTTTGGTGCCTCAGTGTCCGTGCCGCGATAAAGAAAAAAGTTCTAGGTATTTGCACTTTGTCCATTGCTGTGCGTTACAGGTCGTTTAGGTCTATAATGCATTTAAATTTTTCCTTTTGTACGTAGTCCTTTAAGTCTGTCCAGTCCGTTTTGTGTTTTGTGTTGTTCAAATTCTGTACTACGGCCTCCGACTGGATTAAGTCTAGTGCCTTCAGCATCCGTTCTTCTGTTTCCGGACAGCCGTCTTTTTCCCAATAGCGTGCCAGTACTATCCGGCCGCAGGCACCGAGTAGGAAGGATATTTTCCCCTGATTCTTGTTTAAAATTGGGCTTGAAATCCCCAGGAGGTAGTGTTGAGGATCCATAGAAAATTTGGCTTTAAGTATCTTTTTGATTTCTGTATGAATGGCTGACCAATACTTCAATGAGTGTTTACATTTCCACCATTGATGGATACATGTCCCCATTTCACTTTTACGCTTCCAACAGACACTGGAGCCATTTTTATTAAATTTCGCTAACCTTGTTGGGTGCAGATGCCACCGGAATTGCAGCTTTAGCCAATTTTCAGTAACGTCTGCTGTGGCGTTGTACTTCAATTTTTCCGTCCAAATTTCCTCCCCCTGTCTGTATAATATGGAGTGGCCGAGGTCCCGGGCCCATCTCGTCTGGCAGTTTTTAACTTGCTCGCCTGCCATGTCCCGCCTCAGCAACTGCTGGTAGAAGGTACTGGCATTCTTCTTCTTCTTCTTACCTGTTCCCAGAAACCCTCTGCCATGAAACCTGCCGTTTTGCCGTCTGTTTTATATTTTGGGAATATCTGGTGATACTGAAACCCGGCTATGACGTGCCCTTCTTCTTGCCGTTCTTCTGCCGATTCCATTTCGCAGTTTCCCGGAGGTTTTCTTGGGATCTGTTTGCATGTCGCCCACTTGGGTCCGGCAAGCCCTTCCTTGTCAAAAGCCTCGAGCGGTGATAGCCATGGGGGGTGTGGCACCGAAAAAGGCTGATTTAGACTTCTCCCAGGTTTGGAGTAAGGCAGCTCTTATATAATGATTGCCAAAGTCTTTCTCAGCCTTTCTTCTGTTGCACCAAAGGTACGCATGCCACCCCGCCCGGACATCGTGGCCTTCACGTGCTAACATATTTGGATTCCTTAATGACACCCATTCTTTGATGGCGGTCAAGTTGCAGGCCTCATAGTGTAGTCTAAGGTTAGGGAGGTCAAAGCCCCCCCAGTTTCACATCCGTCATTAATTTCAGACTAATTCTGGGCTGTTTGTTTTTCCATATGAACTTCCTGATTTCTTTATTCCAGTTATTGAACGTTAAGTCGTTTCTGAAGACTGGGGTGTTTTGGGATAGGAACAGTAGTTTTGGCAGGACCGGCATTGCGACTGTGGCTCCCCTTCCCAGGAGCGACCATTGCTGGTTTCTCCATCTCTCCAAATCTGCCTGAATCTTCTTCCATTGAAACTCATAGTTGTTCTTCAGTCATTGTGTGTTGTTTGCGGTGATGAAAATCCCAGAGTATTTAATATTTTTTGTGATTTGTAGTCCGGATATGGTTTGCAATATATCTTTCTCTTCGGTGTTCAAATGTTTCGTTAAAATTTTTGATTTGTTTTTGTTTGATTTGAACCCTGCCACCCCTCCCAATCTTTCTGACTTGTCCAACCATTTTCCAATACTAGGGAGGGGTCCTCAATTAGAGCAGCTCTTTTCCCCCTCCCAAGGTTTGCCGATCAGGAGTCTCTTCTGGCAAATGTGCCAGAGCCTGAGATGTGGTGCTTGGATTCCCGCAGCCAAACTCAAGGCCGCGGACATGACTGAGAGATCGCGCACCTGGCACTGCCGCCTGGGAAAGGAGAGCCAGTGAACCCGGCGGGAGATTTCCGCGGACTTTGTGGTTTGCGTGGGAGGACGATTCTTCGAATGTGGGGGAAGGCATATAAGGGAGCGCCCCACCTTGTCCCGGCACTCCTGGCGTCTTGCATGTTAGTGTCCTGTAGTAAAGACCCCTAGTGACACCCGGACGGCGTCCCGTGCCTCCATTTGGGAGTGGCTACAGACACAAACGCCTGCCCCGCCTGTGCGCGTTCTCTCCTGAAACAGACCCAACACGCACGTGTCTGGGTCTTCCTTAATCTCCAACAAGAAAACTATACCCACGGGGGGTTTTAAAGTAATAAATCACAAATTCAATAGTTCATTCAAATAATATAATGTTAATTTCTCCTATCAAAGTCACAGAAAAGACTCATATATAAAGGAAGGGTAAGGACCTAAATGGAAATCCCACGCAGGGGTTAATGCAATATTCACTCAATATCCCTCGCAGGGGTTAAGTCAGTATAGATATAACAGCTTCATTGCATCATATGAAATTATACAGAATAAACATTCCCTGTATGGGAGAAATCATAAATGCTGACGCTGAGGAGTAATTAGTCTCCTCTAGACAGATGGTTCAGGCCGACGAGTCGCCATGCGTATGGAAGGCCCAGAGTCCGTTTCACGGTAATCCAGTTTTGTCAAGGCACATCAATATGCGTCCATATTCAGTATCAATGATAGCAGTAGTCAATGATATATAACCCAAAGGTGAAATCGGGGTGACCCAAAGGGTCACCCATGATCGGCTACTACGCCTGGGTTATATATCATTGATACTGCTGTATGAATATGGACGCATATTGATGTGCCTTTACAAAACTGGATTACCGTGAAACGGACTTGGGCCTTCCATCATCGCATGGCACTGGCGGCCTGAACCATCTGTCTAGAGGAGACTAATTACCCTCAGCGCCAGCATTTATGATTTCTCCCATACAGGGAATGTTTATTCTGTATAATTTCATATGATGCAATGAAGCTGTTATATCTATACTGACTTAACCCCTGCGAGGGATATTGAGTGAATAATTGCATTAACCCCTGCGTGGGATTTCATTTAGGTCCTTACCCTTCCTTTATATATGAGTCTTTTCTGTGACTTTGATAGGAGAAATTAACATTATATTATTTGAATGAACTATTGAATTTGTGATTTATTACTTTAAAACCCCCCGTGGGTATAGTTTTCTTGTTGGCTTTACAGCCCACTAGCTCTGTGTGCATATATAATCTTCCTTAACCTCCTCAGGGACCGCTTTGTTGGTTTCTTTTCCCAAAGCCTTTTCCTCACCAAACGTGGTGGAATGAGAAGGCGCCTTCCTGCCTTTGGCCCCTCCAACCATTCCCCTCTTGGGTTGGGTCCGTTTGGGGCCAAGGCCCGCCCGCCCGAGGAGGTGTCTGTATAACCTGGAAGCCAACCCTTGGCTTTCTCTCCCCAAAACATTTCCTAACGCCAATTTCCTTTTGGGGAGCCCCATTGTATTGCCTCTCCTTGTTGTGGCTCAGCAGCCGGCAGAGGAGTTTCCTGGCGGGCCTGGGGACGAGGGGCTGGGTGGGCTGCAAAGCGACGAGGGGCCTGCCAGCGCCAGGAGGGAACGGCAGGCAGACGAGGCCAAGGTTTTGCATCCCTGTCATTGTTCGAGTGGATCCCGTTCTCTTGGAAAGCGATGGGAGTTTTCCCGAGAAGCCAGATTAGGTTTGAGAACAGAGGGAGTGGAAAATAAGACCAGAGATGTTCTGAGAGAATCCGTGAGAAGGCCTTGAGGCCCAGGCGCGTTTGGCATGATCTCAGGGCGACTTGGTGGGGCTTAAATTCAGTGGCGTTGGCTCTACTACGCCTCTCAGAGGAGACGACACTGCCGTGAGGGTGGCTTTCCTGCCTCAAGCTCAGGACTCAAGTGTCCTGTCCTGGTTCCTGCCTTTGTTCCCTGGGGGGTTTGCCTTGGGAAAAGTCCCTCCTGTTTCCCTGCTTGTGGATTTATGTTTGGGTGGCTGCTCTGGGTTTTGGCTCTCTGGACGGTGGGTACTTTCTCATTTCTGGGTTGCTGCTATTTCGCACTCTCTGCTCTGCGGCCTTGTGGGAAGTGCGCCCCCCCCCCTTTGCACGCACTTTCTATAATAAGCCTTTGCAGGTGGCGCTGCCGGGCTCTGGTGTGGTGCCGAGGGGAAAGGTGTTTCGGCGCCAGAGTGCGACATTCCTCATGACACCCTGCCCCGAGGCACTTTCCCCAAGGCTCTGGCATCACACTGCTCTTCACGTGGGGCGCCCACGAGGGGCCGCCGGCTTCAAGGAGACCCCCAAAGACCCTCCTCACCACCCAGGCCTCACCTTGCAAGGCGGCCAAGCAGGCGCTGCTGTTGGCCCCGGGGTCGTGCTTCTGGTGGAGCGAGCCCCCCAGGCCCCCCACTTCCGAGGAGGAGGAGGAGGAGAGCTTGGGCTTCTTGGGGGCGCTGGGCTTCCCGTCGGAGGGGGGCTGCCCTTCGCGCATCTGGAGGGCAAAAGAAGGCAGAGGAGGTCAAAGGGCACGAAGGGGAGGGGAAAGGGGGTGGGAAGGGGAGGTTTGGGGAAGTGCCCTTCACAGCCTTTGGGGCATGCGTGACTTTTTTGAGGTCATAACCTTTGGGAAAACCAGAAATCTCCACAGCCTTTGGGAGGTTCATCGGCATCCACACTATTTGGACTAATCATGGCCTTCTGTAAAGTAGGATCTTCCTGAAGAGAGTTAAACACGCCTTTGACTGAACCTCCTCCTTCGTGGTAAATAAATCTCCACTAGCACTCGTGGAAGGCAACGTAGGTTTCTCGGTTGTTAGACTGATATCCCTGGTTGTCTCTCTGAACTGTTAGGAACAAAGATCATGCCAAGGCGCAAAATATAGAGCCGGTCTTCAGAAGTGTTTCTTTAAGTGTCCAAAAAGCATCAACTCTCCCATAAAACGTATCGTTTTGAAATCACGCTCTCAAGAGACCGAAGACCAGTAGTTTTCATTCCAAGTAACATAGTTGATTTACTCACAACCTTCACGTACTCAGCATACAGGCACAAGGCTTAGAGGTCGAGGGTTTAAGCAGTAAGTTCTCTCACGCATTCTGTTTCTATCCACTTCTCAAAAGAGAGCCTAAGGTCTGGATTGTCCCAGATCAGGTCACATGAAGATCTGCAGCCCATGTGCAAAACTGCTTGCCAATACACACACACACACACACACACATGTAAATAAGTAAATATACAATAAATAAATAATAATCTGAATTAGGGGCACAAGAAAGGACCGGGAGGTTTGCAGGAGGCTGGTCTTTCCTAGAGGAGGGGGCCGCACGCACCTTGAGCGTCTCTGTCGGGGGGCTGATGTCGCCGAGAAGGTGGCCCAGCAAGGCCTCGTCGCTGGGGGTGCGCTGCCCCTGAAGGAGCCCCGAGGACGCCCCGGCCACCTGCACCCAAAGGTCCAGCACTTGGTAGAGGCGCGTCCGGACGGCACTGAGGAAAGAAAGCCCAAGGCAGTGTCAGGCGTCAGGAAGGAAGGAAGGAAGGAAGGAAGGAAGGAAGGAAGGAAGGAAGGAAGGAAGGAAGGAAGGAAGGGGGCACCCACACTTGTATCTATAGGGAGGGGACAGGCATAGGCCGGCTTCGGCCCTCCCTCCAGCTGTTCTGGACTCCCAACCCCCTCCATTCCCAACAGCCGGAAGTTGGAGCCCAAAACACCTGGAGGGAGGGCTGGACCTGGCCCACGCCTGATGCAACTCAATAGGCATTTCGCTTCCTGCCGTTCCCCCTTCCCCAAAACACTGCCAGTGCCCCCTTCGCGACCCTTGAGCGTGAGGAGGGTCGCCATGAAACCAAAGTGGGCCGCACTCTCTCGTCTCCCGATCCCCCCTTCTGCATTCACCTGCGCCCACATGTTTCGCCTCTTTCCAAGCCGTGCTAGAGCGGCACCACGAAGGTTTCCCATTTCCCCCCATAGAGAGCACGGGCTCCGCTGCCCCCCGCCTCCAGAAGAGAAGGCCGAGAGCAGGCGTGATCGCCATCGGCCTTCATGTGTGTGGAAGGGTGTCCTGAGGAAGAGGGAGGGGCCTTCCTTCTGCGGCCCTGAAACTAGGACTCGGCGGAGCCAAGGGTGCAAGTGACAGGAACATAATCCACTTGAACTTTAGGAAGAACTTTCTGACTGCAAGTAGAGCTGTTCAGCAGTGGAACTCACTGCCATGGGAGTCTGGGAGAGGCTCTTTCTTGGGAGGCTTTTCAACAGAGGCTGGGTGGCCATCTGCCTGGGGGCTTTGATTGTGCTTTTCCTTTTGGCGGAAGAGGTTGCGTGGGTGGCCCCTGCACTCTCCTCCAACTCCATTATGACTAGGATTAATGTTATGTGACTGACCCCAAACCCCCGGATGTCACGGCAGACGAGATCTCTCGGCTGGATCTCATATCACAAAACCACAACTCGAGCCTTCCCCAAGCGCCTGGGGCTGCGTGACGTCTTTCTGAATGATGCGCGCAGGCCCAAACTGTCCAGTTCTGCCTGCGTCCAGTGTATGGCGCCAGCAGTGTACCTCATGACAGGTCTGGCCCAGGTGTTGATGGTCTGGCCTCCACTGAGCTTGCGCTTGAGCATTTTTCTGACCCTTTGAGTGTATTCTTTGCTGACCACAGTTTTCACATGTCCATGTTTGATGATGTCCAGCTGTGGTCTGCCCTATATTGATAGGCCTCTGGCCGGTGACACTTTACCACGTGGCCATTGGGCCTATTTAGGCCCTCACTTGCCCTTCTTCAGTCCACTGTTGACCATGTGTCCAAACCACACTCCATATTGGTATCAGTGCTAAAGATTCGGACAGTGTTAGTCAGAGACTGGACTTCAGTTTTGGTTTTCCCATACAGCATATTATTATTATTATTATTATTATTATTGAGGGTGGGTGGCCTTCTCTCAGGGCTGCTCCGATTGTGCTTTTCCTGCCTAGCGGACGGGGATTGGACCAGGCGGCCCATGTGCTCTCTTCCCACTCTCTGATTCTATGGTGTTGTGAAATGCAGCTGCTCCTTGACACACACACTGCCGAATAACCCAGGTCGGTGCCTCTCTCGCATCCTCACCCACTGTTACGCTAGGGTTCTGCATGCCGTGCGTTCCTGCAGAAGGGCCCCTGGAGGCCACGCTGCGGGGCCACTTCACCCCACTCTAAAGGCGGAGGGAGGGTCCCAGCCAGCACTGACAAGGGGCCGAGGTGGCCACTCACTCACCTGTAGGGCCGCTCCTGCCCGGCGGGGAAGAGCTCCCTCCCGGCGCCCCAGGTGCCCAGGACCTGCGGGAAGAGCCTGCGGAGGGTCCCCCCAAAGCGCACCAGGCGAGGGCCACACCTGCAGAGGGAGGGAGGGAGGGGGAGGGTTAGAGGGGCATTACTCCTGGAAAGAGAGGGCGCAACTTCCCCTTGGGGAGACCCCCCCCCCCAAATCCCAAGACTCACGCCAGGATGAGGGCCGAGAGGAGGTCCAGGGCCTCCAGGTGGATGGAGGGCAGGAAGAGCATCCTCAGCGGACCGTCCCCAAACCAGCTCTGCAAGAAGCGTTGTCGTTATTATGGTTATTGTTGTTGTTGTTATTATTATAAGGGGTCGGAAACACCATACAATTCTGCCTGCGTGATGCTTGAGGCGGAAGGAGGCGCCACGTGCTCAAAACACAAACAGAGCGCCCCCTCCCTTTTGCTGCTGAAGCCATTTCAAACGACAGAGAAAAGTCACTCTCCGCAGGCGTCACCTCGCGCAATCTTTCTAGGCCAATAATTTACTTATTTTGACCCTCCTTCGGGGGCCGATCTGATCCCGCCAGGAAGGGAGCTCCATAGCCGGGGGGCCACCACCGAGAAGGAAGGCCCTGCCTCTCGCCCCCACCCATCGCGCCCGTGGCAATGGCAGGGTGGAGAGCAGGGCTTCCCTGGAGGACCTTAACCCCGCGATGGTCCGTAGGGGGAGGTGCGTTCGGACAGAGAAACTGGGCCGGGGCCGTTTAAGGCTTTATAGGCCAAAGCCAGCACTTTGAATTGTGCCCGGTAGCAGAGGGGCGTCGCGTGGGAGTTGCGTGCTCTCTCCCTGTGTGCCGCCCCCGCTATTAACTGGGCTGCCTCTCGCAATAACATACATAGTGCCTTACAATGCTCTGAATGTGCGCCCTGAGTGTAAGCGTCCTGTGTGAACAGGTCACGGGTCTTCGGGAATGTGAGTGGGAGTGACCCACTCGGAGGCTTGGCTGGGCGAAATACATCTGCATTTTCCTTTTCCCAGCTCAAGAACGGCTTGGCGCGTTCGCTAAGAACCTACATTATTATTACTATTATTACGAGTCGCCGTATGGCTGAGAAAGGCGGGCTATATAGTACATAAATAGATAAATGGCATTATTGTCTCTCCGCCGGTGGGAGGCCCAAAGCAGCCGACACTGGAAGCCTTTCCATACAATGCAAAACCTACACATATGGAAACGTTGAAACAGAATCAAGCATCACCGGCATGTAAAAAAATTCAGATAAATCCTAACACTTTTCAAAGTTAAATCCATAAAAACGTATTCAAAACACGGAGGGAGGGGTCACCCACAGCGCCACGCCCCCAAGTCCCACCCTCCCCTCACTCACAATGTTTTTGGTGGAGATGTCCAGGGCCCGGCAGATGAGGTCCAGGACGTCCTGGGCGGGGACTGTGACGGGGGCCACAAACTCTTTGCTGGAATGACAGGGAGAGGGAGCTGAGCCCCAGGAGGCAGAGAGAGAGAGATGGGGGGAGCCAGGGGTTCAAACGGGGGGGTGTTCGGCCTACCTGAGCATGTGGCAGAGGCAGCGGAGCAGCCCCGAGAAGCGCTGGCGCAGCTGCAGGAGGAAGCCGGTCTCCCCGTCCTGGGAGGGGGGCAGCCCCAGCTCCACACCGGGACCCTCGTAAGGGAGGGGGTCTGGGGGCACACAAAGGTGAAGGGTCATCTTGTGCAGCCTCTGGGCCGGGGCAAGCAGGGAGCCCGAGCGGCCTGGCACGGAGGGAGGGAGGGAGGGATCTCCCCCGCAGAGCAGGACCAGGAGCCTCAGTCAGGGGGGGGGGCACCACCGCCAGGGCAGGAGCGAGAGCGCCCTCAGGTAAGCCTTCCCGCTGGCAAGCCTGGCATTAGGAACTGGAGACATCTCATTGCTTGGCTCAGAGGGCGGCCAGCAAGGGGGGGGGGGCGCTTGGGAAAGCTGGAGCTGGCGGGGTGCTGCTCGGGGGCAACGTTGAGGGCTAGCTCCAGCTCAACTCTTGGTTGGCGAACCCTTTGCTTGGACCTAGACTTTGGTGACTGGACTACGGCTTCCGTGGGGGAGGGCGCTTGGCTTTGCCCCTTGGAAAGAACGCCGGGCTCCCTGCACGCTTTGCCCTTGTTGGACCGCTTGCGCCTTCTGGCTTTGGGCCGCCCTGGACTCTGAGGTGGCGAGTGGCGGCCTTGAGCAGGGATTCTGCAGACGCGTTTCCCTGCAGCACGGAGCGGCGCTTGGGCCCTGGCCACTCAAAACGAGTGGGGCCCGCTCCCTTGTGCCCCCACCCCATCCATTCGCCCTGGAGAGACCCACCTGTCTCCGCCCCCTCGTAGAGGGTCCCCAGCAGGCCGTGGAGGGTGGCCAGGAGGCAGTGGGCCTGCTGCTCCCAGCACTCGGTGTGCTTCAGGCCCTGCGTGAAGCCGGCGCCCAGCGAGGGAAGGAGGGCGTAGCACTCGCAGGCCAGCTGTGGGGGAGGGAGAGGGAACCGGGGGGGGGGGGTCAGGCCCGACAGAAGCGCAGGAGTGACCACTTCACAGCACGGCGACCTAACGGCCAGTGCTCCTTGGACCTGACGGTCTCCACAGGCAGGCTCTCTCTCGGCCACCTGTTCCACAGCCAACCCGACTGCGGACCTGAGGGGCCCAGAGTCCTCCCCCCCTCCATTTGCCTACAGGTGACCCCCAGATCCGTGGCTCAAGGCCCGCCCGTGGCTTCCCAACAAGAAGGGCAAAAGGGACGAGGAGTGTTGCGCCTGCCGACACTTTCCCGTGCAAACCGGCACATCCGGGGTGGAGAAGGCCCAAGAGATGGGGGGGAGGAGGGGAGGGCTTACCTGTTGCAAGCGGGGCACCTCTGCGTCCACGCAGGAGAGGAAGTAGGCCGCCAGTTTGCCCTGCAGAAGGCCAGGAAAAGGAGGAGGAGGAGGAGGAGAGGGAAGGTCAGCCTAGGACTCCGGAGCGCGGCCACCGAGCGCAGAGGGAGGCGCCGGACACTTACTCGCAAGGAGCCACAGGCCCGGGGGTAGAAGGTCATGCAGGCCTTGCTTCCTTCCAGGGCGGAGAGCTGGCACTGTGCGAGAGGAGGAGGGAAGAGGGTTGGCTTCCGTGCGGCGGGGCCGCGGGCATTGACATAACGATAGCAATAGTAATAGTAATAATAACAACAACGTATTAAGGAGAACTGAGAGTTGAAGTAAAGGGGGCGATTGATGGGGAGAGGGAGAGGGAGGGAAACGCGTAAGGAGTTGAACCCGACACCTTTCAGGATCCCTCAAGCCGTTTGGTGTACTGATCAGCCCATCGTCCGTATCAAAGCACGTGGCCAACACACCGGGCACATGCGCATCGAGCAGGGGTCCCCAGCCTGCGGGTCTCTCCCCGGGGGCTTTGGCCTACAATTCCCAGAAGTCCCGGCCAGTTTGCCAGCCTTTAGGATCCCTGGAGTTGGAGGCCCAAACGCCTGGGGAGGGGCCCACGGGCTGAGGAAGACTGCCCGAGAGCAGGCAAGCCCCCTTACCACCAAAGTATTAAAACAACCACGCTGTTAACAAGGCCTCAAGGTGCGCGTCCAGACCAGACACCCGCGTCACCCCAACCATTCACCCCAACGGCCTCCAAACAGGCCGTTCTCCGCTGAGTTGCTTTAGAGTTCTTCAAAAAGCCGTTTTGTGCATTACTTCAGCACTCTGGCCGGCCAAGAAATGTAGTCCTAATGTAAGTAGAATAATACCACGCGCAGAGGGATAATAATAATAAGAACCACCTTTTTTTATACCCCCCCCCCAAAGGGACTCAAAGGGGGGGGGGCTCACGCGAGGCCCAGAAGTGCAGCTCAATAACAGTAACATAAAAACATGGAGCAGCATTGCAGTAAAATAAAGGGGAAAACCAGGCACGAAATATAATAAACAGCGCAAAGCAATACAATGGCAGAACAGAAGCAGCACACGCACACCGAGCGAGGCCCATGCGCCAGGGACAGGGGTGAAAAACTAAGGGTGAGGTGAAAATTGAAAACCTATAGCTTTGTAGGGAGACTCAGGAACAGGGCGGTGGAGGCGGCCCCCTCCCCACTGGGATAGCGGGGGGGGGGGAGGAAGGAAGGAAGGAAGGAAGGAAGGAAGGAAGGAAGGAAGGAAGGAAGGAAGGGGGGAAATGGACCTGCGCAAGTCGTAGGCAAGGAGAGGCATGCAGGGGCAGGGAGCAGGAATCGACAGAAGCGCAGAAGGTGGGAGAGAGGGCGGCCCGGGCCCGGCAGGCTTTGCAGTGGGGAGGGAGGGTGTGGGGCTCACCTGGGGCTTGAGGGCCAGGAGGGAGGTGAGGAGGCCCGGGATGTGGTTGGTGCCGATCTCCCGCGCCAGGTCCGGCAGCTGGCAGGAGAACTGCAGCAGGTCCCCCAGGATCAGCACCGCCAGCTCCATGGTGGGCGGGGGGTCCTGGGACTGAATCGGAGAACAGCATCATCGTCAGAGCGCGGGGAGGCAGCGCATGGGCCGTCCGGCACCAGCCCCTTCTGCCTTCATGCAAGAACAGCACCACCAAAGCACCCCCAAGAGATGGCCAGCCACCCACCCCCGGTTCAAAAGCCTCCAAGGAAGGAGCCTCCAGCAGACTCTGAGGCAGAGAGTTCCAATGCTGAACAGCCCTTCTTACAGCCAGGAAGGTCTTCCTCATGTTCAGGTGGAATCTCCTCTCCTGCCATTGGGACCCATGGCTCCTTTGAGGCCTAGTTTCCTCAACGACAGGTGGCCACCCAGCCTCTGCCTCAAAGCCTCCAGGGAAGGAGCCTCCACCGGACCCTTCTCACAGCCAGGAAGTCCTTCCTCATGTCCGGGGGGAACCTTCTCTCCTGTCGTCACTGGCTCAGTCCCAGCCTCCTCCTTACGACATCCTTTTCCACATTTACCCCCGGCTCTTCTCGTGTCTCCCCCCCAACCTTCTCTTCTGCAGGCTAAGCAGACCCAGTTCTTTAAGACGCTCCTCACAGGAATGATTCGTGGGCTGCAGACCTCTTGGTCCTTTGAGTCTCCCCCCCCCCCCCCCCTTCCACCTTGCGGTCAGTATCTCTCTTGAAGTGCGCTGCCCAGAATTGGGCAGAGTGCGATTCCAGGTGAGGCAGAGCCAGAACGCGAAGGCGCCACCATGGCCTCCCTGGGCCCCGAGACTCTCCTCCTTGGGACGCAGCCCAGAACCCCACTGGCCTTTCGAGCTGCGGCATCGCATTCCGGGCTCACGGTCAACATTATCCTCCAAGACCTTTTTCACCTGGACTGGCTTTTTCAAGGCGGGGGGGGGGGGAGAAAAGGTCTCGGATTGCGTGAGTGTTTGCGTCCATCACTCTGAAGCCCACGGAGCAGTCCAATGGGGCGTTGCCTCCCCCCCCCCTTCTTCCAGGCCAACCCGATGCCCCTCCTGACTCCCTACACCCCTCGCCCAGCAACGCTCTGCCCATTATCCGCGCTCCTTCCTCCTCCTTTCCACCTTTCTTGACATTTTCTTCTCCCAACACTACATTTTAATGTGTGTGTTTAATGGGATTTCTGCAGCATTTGTGTGTTGACCGCATTGTGGCCGGCCTTGAGCCGCAAGGAGAGGCGGGAAAGGAATGGAATCCTGACTATTTTTCAGACCAGGCCTGTCCAAAGTCCGGCCCGGGCCCAACCGCTCCTCAAATGTCCACCCGCCTGCAGCCCCTGTAGCAAAAATCCGTGATGTGTGGCCCACCAGCATTGTTGACCGCAGGACAAAATGCACGCACACAAAAGAGCCACTTTGTATTTTAACAGAAGGCAATCGAAACCAGAGTTTTGAATCTGCGCCGAGTCTTTTAAATCCACGAATCATGCGTCCTTTTGTGTTTCAATTGACAATCGAGCCGGGCCTCAAAAAACCCACCAAATTACGTATTAAGTCAAACCTCAGTCCGGCAGCCCCTTCCCCCTTTCGTGTCGCTGATCTGGGGTTAAAACTGAAGTAACGGAGAACACGGTCTTTGTCGCGTGTGATCTCCGATTCAAAATCAATAAACGTATTTTTGTTTTGTTTTTTAATTTCTGATGATTAGTTGAAGATTGGAAGAACGGGCGAGCGACGCCGAGATGCTTCCCACGGCCCTCGGGGTTTTGTGCCTCTGAATAAGGTGACGTTAGTGGCGTTTTCCTGATCCCGTGTTTTGAATCTGGGGGTCATTAAGGGGAACATGGAATAGCGAATAATAGGCAATGCTTCACATGAACCCGGACGTGTTTAGTTTTCCAGGCAGGCTTTCCCTTCCTTTTACGGCCGCTTCCAACGGGAAGAGCAGAGGCTCTGGGTACTACCGCGTGCTCTGGGCACTGTGTTGTGGGACTTCAACGTGCTCTGGGTACTACCCGCGTGCTCTGGGCACTGTGTTGTGGGACTTCAACGTGCTCTGGGTACTACCCGCGTGCTCTGGGCACTGTGTTGTGGGACTTCAACGTGCTCTGGGTGCTCTGGGCACTGTGTTGTGGGACTTCAACGGCTGGGTACTACCCGCGTGCTCTGGGCACTGTGTTGTGGGACTTCAACGTGCTCTGGGTACTACCCGCGTGCTCTGGGCACTGTGTTGTGGGACTTCAACGTGCTCTGGGTACTACCCGTGCTCTGGGCACTGTGTTGTGGGACCAACGTGCTCTGGGTACTACCCGTGCTCTGGGCACTGTGTTGTGGGACTTCAACGTGCTCTGGGTACTACCCGCGTGCTCTGGGCACTGTGTTGTGGGACTTCAACGTGCTCTGGGTACTACCCGCGTGCTCTGGGCACTGTGTTGTGGGACTTCAACGTGCTCTGGGTACTACCCGCGTGCTCTGGGCACTGTGTTGTGGGACTTCAACGTGCTCTGGGTACTACCCGCGTGCTCTGGGCACTGTGTGTTGTGCTCTGGGTACTTCAACGTGCTCTGGGCACTACTACCCTGGACTACCACCCGTGCTCTGGGCACTGTGTTGTGGGACTTCAATGTGCTCTGGGTACTACCCGCGTGCTCTGGGCACTGTGTTGTGGGACTTCAACGTGCTCTGGGTACTACCCGCGTGCTCTGGGCACTGTGTTGTGGGACTTCAATGTGCTCTGGGTACTACCCGCGTGCTCTGGGCACTGTGTTGTGGGACTTCAACGTGCTCTGGGTACTACCCGTGCTCTGGGCACTGTGTTGTGGGACTTCAACGTGCTCTGGGTACCTCTGGGCACTGTGTTGTGGGACTTCAACGTGCTCTGGGTACTACCCGCGTGCTCTGGGCACTGTGTTGTGGGACTTCAACGTGCTCTGGGTACTACCCGCGTGCTCTGGGCACTGTGTTGTGGGACTTCAACGTGCTCTGTGTACTACCCTGGGTACTACCCGCGTGCTCTGGGCACTGTGTTGTGGGACTTCAACGTGCTCTGGGTACTACCCGCGTGCTCTGGGCACTGTGTTGTGGGACTTCAACGTGCTCTGGGTACTACCCGCGTGCTGGGCTGGGCACTGTCTGGGCACTGTGTTGGGACTTCAATGTGCTCTGGGTACTACCCGCGTGCTCTGGGCACTGTGTTGTGGGACTTCAACGTGCTCTGGGTACTACCCGTGCTCTGGGCACTGTGTTGTGGGACTTCAATGTGCTCTGGGTACTACCCGCGTGCTCTGGGCACTGTGTTGTGGGACTTCAACGTGCTCTGGGTACTACCTCTGGGCACTGTGTTGTGGGACTCTGGGCACTGTGTTGTGGGACTTCAACGTGCTCTGGGTACTACCCGCGTGCTCTGGGCACTGTGTGTTGTGGGGTACTACTTCAACTGTGCTCTGGGGGTACTACCCGCGTGCTCTGGGCACTGTGTTGTGGGACTTCAATGTGCTCTGGGTACTACCCGCGTGCTCTGGGCACTGTGTTGTGGGAACGTGCTCAACCCGTGCTCTGGGCACTGTGTTGTGGGACTACCTGGGTACTACCCGCGTGCTCTGGGCACTGTGTTGTGGGACTTCAACGTGCTCTGGGTACTACCCGCGTGCTCTGGGCACTGTGTTGTGGGACTTCAACGTGCTCTGGGTACTACCCGCGTGCTCTGGGCACTGTGTTGTGGGACTTCAATGTGCTCTGGGTACTACCCGCGTGCTCTGGGCACTGTGTTGTGGGAGTTCAACTGTGCTCTGGGCACTGTGTTGTGGGACTTCACCCGCGTGCTCTGGGCACTGTGTTGTGGGACTTCAACGTGCTCTGGTACTACCCGCGTGCTCTGGGCACTGTGTTGTGGGACTTCAACGTGCTCTGGGTACTACCCGCGTGCTCTGGGCACTGTGTTGTGGGACTTCAATGTGCTCTGGGTACTACCCGCGTGCTCTGGGCACTGTGTTGTGGGACTTCAATGTGCTCTGGGTACTACCCGCGTGCTCTGGGCACTGTGTTGTGGGACTTCAACGTGCGTGCTCTGGGCACTGTGTTGTGGGACTTCAATGGGACTACCCTGGGTACTACCCGCGTGCTCTGGGCACTGTGTTGTGGGACTTCAATGTGCTCTGGGTACTACCCGCGTGCTCTGGGCACTGTGTTGTGGGACTTCAATGTGCTCTGGGTACTACCCGCGTGCTCTGGGCACTGTGTTGTGGGACTTCAATGTGCTCTCTGTTGGGCACTGTGTTGTGGGACTTCAATGTGCTCTGGGTACTACCCCGCGTGCTCTGGGCACTGTGTTGTGGGACTTCAATGTGCTCTGGGTACTACCCGCGTGCTCTGGGCACTGTGTTGTGGGACTTCAATGTGCTCTGGGTACTACCCGCGTGCTCTGGGTACTGTGTTGTGGCTCCTGTTGCTGCTCCATCTGTTTTATTGCCTGTTCTGCTATTGCTCTAATTGTTCAATTGTTTTATGTTTTTAATCTTTGTTTTTATGCCCCTGGCTCTTGTGAGCCGCCGCGAGCCCCCGGGAGTCGGCGGCATAGAAGCCTCAATAATAAATGAATAAATAAATAAACTTGGGAATGGCGGGACCTGAAGTCCAAAACACCTGGAGGGAGGGAGGGAGGGCTGAAGTTGGCCCAGGCCTGCCGTGAGCTCTAGGCTCATCTACTTCTATAGGCAAAGGCCAGGTGGCCACCTGGGGGGAAGGCTTGGCTGGTATCTTTCTGCAGGTGGGGGCTGGACCGGGCGCCCTTCAGGGGCCCCTCCCTCAAGTCCAAACTCTAGGGGCATATGACTGCGTAGAGAGAGGCTGGGTGGCCGGCCGTGGGGAGGAGGGCCTGGGGGGGGGGGCCTTCGTGGTTGTGAGGTTATATAAAATGTGCATACAATAAGTAATCAGGTGATTGACAATTAGTAGGAAGACGGCGCTGCTCCCTCCCCCCCCCTCCCTCCCTTTCTCTCACTCACCGGGTCTTGATGCTTCCCAGCCGGACGCTGCTGGCACTGAGGAGGCCGCCCAAGGAAGGCGACGCCTGGAGGGAGAGAGCAGCACTATTGTTATTGTTATTATTGGGTGCTGTGCGTTTTCCGGGCTGCCTGGTCCCGGTCCCGTGGCCTTCTTCCCTGACCTTTCTCCTGCGTCCATGGCAGAAGTCTGTCCAGAGGTCTGTTGGGAATGAGGCCAGTGTGGGGGGGGGGGGTGCAGGTACACACTCACACTTGCCTCACAGGGAAGGGTTGCGCCCCCCCCCCGCCCCCCTGGTCATTACTCCAGAGGCAAATATACACACACCGCCCTTGCCCCCTTGGCCCCCCCTCAGCAACAGCAGCAAGCGGCCTCTACGCCGGCGCCCTCGCGGACGTGACCCTGCAGCTGCCCAAGACTGTTTGTGGTGCTCATGGCGGCATTCACGCTTGCTTTAAAGGGGCAAGGGGTCTCCCTCCCACCCGGGACATTATTCCACAGATATACACATGCACACACACACACATGCTCCACCACCCCATCCTCTGGAGGTGCCGTGAGCCACAGGGGCAGGCGGGAGGCCAGGGGAGAAGGCAGCCGGAACACCGTGGCCAGAACAGGCCGGAAAGCTCACAGCAGCCCAGTCACCTCAGCCCATTCAGGTGCTAATTGGGGCGCTATTAGGTCAACAAGAAGGTGGGAGACAGGAGACAGGGGCACACACACACACGCGCACACGCAGCATGTGCTGCCAAAGGCCTCCATGGCCGGGCTCACTGGGTGGCTGTGAGTTTTCCGGGCTGCCTGGCCATGTCCCAGCAGCACCCTCTCCTGGCGCTTCACCTGCACCTGTGGCTCACGGCACCTCCGGGGGTTCTGTGGGCAGTGGGGCAGGCGGTGGGGGGGGGGTGATGCCCAGGGTGGAAGAGCCCTTGTCCACCCCGGACAGCCCAGGGAGAGAGAGGGGCCCCACGTGCCTAATTCCCACCAGGCCCCTGGGGGGGGGGGTGTTCCCAGGCCAGGGGGGCCAGGCGACCCCTGCGCAGAGACCTCCCTCCCCCGGGGGGACTTGGAGGGCGCACGGCCACTCCGCACCAACTCCCGCTTGGCCACGGCCACGGCCACGCTTGCTTCTCGCAGGCAAGGGTTCTTCCTCCCACCCTGGGCGCAGGGGGGGGGCGTGCGTGCGTGTATACACTCCCTCACGCCCTGAGTGCACTCTCTCCCCGGCCAAGGGAACCCCCCCCCCCGGGGGCGCCAGGAGCCACGGGTGGAGGAGGAGGGGGGAGGAGGGGGCCTGGGGGGCTGGGGCGCTGGGGCGGGCAGGCCGGGCAGCCCAGGCTTCGTCGGGAGCCATTGGCCAAGCCACGAGGGAGGGGCAGGCAGGCAGGCGCAGGCAGGCAGGCCCAGAGGCCCGGCGGGCGTGCTGCGGGAGGCGGGCTTTCCTGGCTGGCTGGGAGCACCGGGCTGCTGCGGGGTTTCCGGGCTGTGGGGCCGCCGGGGTCCAGAAGCAGCGCCCTCCCTCCCTCCCGGCGCGAGGCCTGCTCCCGCGGCACATGGCGCCCACAAGGGTGCTGTGAGGGAAGCCCACGCGCGTGTGTGTGAAGGTGCCGCGGGCGGGCGGGCGGGCGAGGGGCGCCCCCTTCCCCTCGGGCATTCCCCACAGGCCGCGCCTGCCTGCCTGCCTGCCTGCCTGCCTGCCTCCCCCCCACAGGCCGCCTCTGAAGAGGGCCCTGGGGGCGCCCCCAGCCAACAACAGCCAGGCGGCCTCTCTACGGGGGGACGCCTGTGCACACGGAGGCGAAGCGCCAGGAGAGCGTGCCACCGGAGGGGAAGGGGGCCCACCCACCCACCTGGGCGCGCGCGGCCCCTCCGTCCCTGGCGCAGCGGAGCAGGCCGGCCAGGCCCCGCGGGGCAGGCCCGAGAGCAGCGCCTCCAGCGCCAGCCGCCCACGCATCGCCATCGCCGCCGCCGGGGCCGGGGCCGGGGCGGGAGGCGAGGGCGGGAGAGGCCCGGCGACGAGGACGAGGACGCCGCCGCCGCCACTGCCGCCATGATGACCGCCCACGCACGCACCGCGCATGCGCCGGCAGGCGGAAGGGGCGGCTCCACCCCCGCCCGCGAGGCACGCCGGGAGGGAGGGAGGGCCCCCGCCGGGGAGCCTGGAAACCGCAGCCTGCTTGGGTGTGGCGGAAGCGGGGGGGGGGGCCTTGAAACAGCCGCTGCCTTGTTTGCATGGGTAGGGGCGGGGCTTGTATGAAAGACACTGTTTATGACTAAGAAGGCCCATCCGAGACAGGCAAGTCCGGTTGCAGAAAGCACAGCAGGAAGTCTCCTTGGGTGATGTTGTTTCCAAGTTGCGGTTCTTTCTGCGTTGTCGTTTCTCTTCGAGACCCGTTCGGCGTGTCTTCTCGAAAGAGGCCGCAGCATTGTGGAGAGTGCGTCTCCATGCCTCCCAATGTGAGGCCAGGGTGGACCATAGTTGGTGATCAACCTGGCCGAGCCTGAGGTGTTGTTTCAGGGAGTCCTTGTGTCTCTTTTTGGGGGCGCCTCTCTTGCGCTGACCCGTGGCAAGTTCACCGTAGAGTAGTATCTTTGGGGGGCAGTGGCCCTCCATCCTAGAGACCTCGTGCGCTGCCCAGCGCAGCTGTGTTCTCAATAGCATGGCCTCAACGGTGGTGATCCCTGCTTGCTCAAGGACAGCAACATCCGTCACGTAGTCGGTCCAGTGTGTATTTAGGATTGTGCGAAGGCAGCGCTGATGAAAGCGTTCGAGGAGTCGTAGGTGCTGGCGATAGCTGACCCATGTTTCAGACCCATAGAGGAGAACAGACAGTACGATAGCTCTGTACACACTGATTGTGGTGCTTTGCCGCAGGTGCTTGTTGCTCCAGACTCCTTTGTGAAGCCTTCCGAAAGCACTCTGTGCCTGTGCTAATCTGTGATCTCTCTCTTTGTCAATCTTGACACCTGAAGAGATGAGGCTTCCCAGGGAGGTGAACTGCTGAACGGACTTGAGCACAGATGTGCCTATGCTGACGTGGGGATGGTGGTGTTCTTCCTGTGGTGTGGGCTGGTAGAGGACTTCCTTTTCCTTCAGGCTACTTCCAGCCCAAACAGCTCTGCAGCTGCTGCAAAGCAGGACATGAGGCGCCGTAGGGCTGCTTCTGTGTGGGCGAGAAAGGCAGCCTTGTTCCACTCCACTAGTTCTGAGGAAGGGCTCCTCCGAGAGAGCATGGCCGCACCCGACTTGACCGCGCTGGCCCTCATGGAGCAGGACAATCATTTTGAGGAACTTGGGGGGACGTCCTGGGCGTTCCAGGATCCGCCAGAGACCTTTTCTGCTCACAGTGTCGAAGGCCCTGGTGAGGCTCTGGCGAGGCACCCCTGCGCAGGGCACCCAGGGCGGATCACAATGCACACAGGCAGGCAAACATTCAATGCCACTTGACATGCCACATATTTGTTTGTTTATTTATTCAAATTCCCACCTGCCGCCACTCCCAAGCGGCTCGGGGCGGCCGACCTCATTGAGGAAAACACCGCTCAACCGTCCTAAAAGATCTAAAAGCAAGCATGTCAATTATGTCACATGAACCAGGGACACAACAGAGGAGACTGGCAGGGAAGGGCCACGGCCACCCAGGCATACATAGAGGCCATTCTGCATTCCAGCTTCTGGCCACCAAGGGGAGCTGTCACATTCCTTCATTCTTTTGTGTGTACTTCCTGGAGATCTTTATGGCCTCGCAAATCAGTGAAACTCAGCCTTCCCACACAAGCGGTGCCTACATTTCCCGCTTGACAGATGATGGAACCGTCTTTTGGGTTGCAAAGGGTGACAACGAGCTACACAATTAGTTGAGAGGTCACCTGACCCGGGCAGGCCTTGAACTCACGACCTTCTGGTCAGTAGAGATCTCGTGCAGTGCGGCTGAGTTCCAGGCAGTTGCTCCGCAGAGCCTGGCAGGATGCTCCGGTCACAGGGGCGCTCACGCTTGTTCAGCATGCGAGCTACTCTGAAAGCAACCCAGTCCAAGAGATCTACCTGCCCCTGCCGCTGCGTGCGCTCCTGCTGCTGTTTTCCGCCCGCGCAGCGCTTCTTCCGCCCGCTCTGGTGGTGCTTCTTCCGCCTGCGGGGCATGGCAGGAAGGAGGAAGCACGAGGCGGGGCCTCCGGAGGGAGCACTCCGCCCTGCCTGTCTTGCCGGCAACGGAGGCTGCGCAGCTGCTTCTGGGCGAGAGAGAGAGAGAGAGAGGCAGGGCGCTCCCTCCCTCCGGAGGCCCCGCCTCGTGCTTCCTCCTTCCTGCCATGCCCCGCGGGCGGAAGAAGCACCGCCAGAGCGGAAGCCAGCAGCAGGAGCGCGTGTGTGCGCAGGGTGTGCGCACGCATGCGGCTGGTGAGGCCCGAAGATCACCTGGAAGAGGGCCGAAGGTCTACGAGTAGCCCCCGAGCGACCCATGAGCACCGCTGCCCTGTAACACTAGGGGCATACGGGCAGGCGGCTGCGTGGTCGTCCCTCCCCCTCGGCTGCAGCGGGATTGGCCACATTCAGTGCCATGTCTCCTATGCAGTTATGACATTGTGGTGTGTTTTTATATGGCAGCACTGTCTGTGTGTGTGTGTGTGTGAGTGTGCTCTTCCTGCTCCTCCTCCTGGGCAGTGGCCTCCTTTTGCCGCTTCTGCGCAGGCGCGGCTTCTCCGGGGGTGAGGGCGGGGTCACGCCTCTCTCCTCCCGCGATGACGTCGCCCCCTCCTCCCTGGCGCGCCCTGGGATTGGCTGCGGGGGCCTGCCCACGTGACCGGAGGCCCAGGAAGGAGGGAGGGAGGGAGGGAGGAAGGAGGAGGGGGCCCATGGCTGCTCCTGCGCGGCGCTGAGGAGGAAGAGGAAGCCCGGCAGGATGGGGGAGAAGGCGGGCACCAGGTAGGGCCGGGGGCTCCCTCGCAGCAGCAGCAGCACCCGCAGCCCCCTCCCCCCGCGGTCCTGTCAACAGGGGGGGAGGGAGGGGGGGGGGGCCGGGCAGGGGCCGTTTTTCTGCGGAGGGGCCTCCGGGGCCCCCTCCCTCCCTCCCTCCCCGGGCCCCTCTCAGCGGGTGGCGGGGCCCCTGCGGGCGGGAGGGAGGGAGGGGCCCCTCCTGGAGATGACGGCCCTACGCAGGGAGGCCAGGCCGGCCCGCCACGCCCGGGCTCCACGGCCACCTGCGGGGGGGGCTCCGGTGGTGGGGGGCCTCCCTCCCCGACTCCGCCCCCCCCCTGTGCCTGGGCAGGAGCCCCAAACACCGGGAGGGAGGGAGGGGGAGGGGGGCCAGGGTGGGGCCCGGCCAGGCCCGCCAGGGTGCTGACACCGGGCTCCTTGGCTGGGCCGAAGGGGCCAGGGCTCGGGGGGTCAACGCCGCAGCAGCCCCCGCCCGCACCCTCCGTATTCACTTATTTCGGGATTTCACCCCGCTCTTCTCAGCCCCCGGGGGAGGGAGGGGGGGAGGGAGGGAGGGAGGGAGGGAGGGGGGGCTCAGAGCGGCTTACAGTGCCCACATAATAACAATATAAACCCCAAAACACTTCAACAATTGAAATACATTAAAAATACATTAAAATACAACTCCATTAGCACCATGCGCATTCACTCTGGATTAAAACCATGTTCAGTCCATGAAAACATTGGCCATAACCACCCACTTCCATTAAAAACCCGTCTAAAATGCTGCCGTGTGCTGGTGTACGAATGCCTGGTCCCACAGCCAAAGTAAAAAAAGGATTTTACTTTTTTCCTGAAGGCCAGGAGGGATGTGGTGGATCGTACATCCATAGGAAGCGCATTCCACAGGCGGGGAGCCACCACCGAGAAGGCCCTCTCCCTCGCCCCCACCAGCCTCATCTCAGACGTAGGCGGGAGCGAGAGCAGGGCCTCCCCGGACGATCTTAGATTGCAAGGTGGGACGTAGCGGCTGATGCGTTCAGACAAGTAAGCTGGGCCAGAACCTCCTTCCCTGGAGGCTTCGAGGCAGAGGCCAGGCGGCCACCTGCCGGGGCTGCTTTGAGCGCGGTGGCCCTGCTCCTGGGCGGAAGTGGGGCCGGGTTGGGTGATGCCACCCCCCCCCCGCTCCCTCCCCTCCCCAGGGCGTTTAGATTGGTCTCAGTTGTACCCTCATGCCCTTGCCCATGCGTCGCCTCGTGTATGTGCTCCACTAACAACAACACCGTGTGGGCCCTCCTGCCCGGGGTCCTGGCTGCGAGGCCGGGCTGGGCCGGGGCCCCTCTTTCGAGGCCGGAAGGTCAGGATATCAACACTTTAGATAAATACATAATGACAAAGCCTGATTCTGGTACACATGGGGAACGACTGTCTCCCCCCCCCCGCTCCCCACAGTCACCTTTGACCTCCCAGGGAGCCCCACCTGTAAGCACGCCCCTTCCTTCCTTCCTTCCTTCCCCCAAGGCCAGGCACGCTCTCCACCCCTTGGCGGCATCATCACCACCCTCATCCTCCTCACCCAAACCCTGCTCTACGTCTCCTGCACGAAACCCAAAGCGGCTTCACCTAAAGGCTCCAGCATAGCATTTACATTGTTTTTCATATATGTTTTGGGTCTGTAGGTCTGTGTGTGTGTGTGTGTGTGTATAATCTATATCAGGCCTGGGCAAACTTTGGCCCTTCAGGTGTTGTGGACTACAATTCCCACCATTCCTAACAGCCTCAGGCCCCTTCCTTTTGCCCCTCAGCCGCTGGAGACTGGAAGAGGCTTTGCCTAAAAGCATCACCATACAAATTAAATTATTATTATGTATCACACGTACACACACGCGCACACACGCATGATGTTTACGCCCTGGAGGAGAATCCAGGCGCCTTCACCTGAAATCGCCAGCATGCAGTCTAAAACATACAAACAAGCGAACGTGAACCACGCGGTGGCCTTTTTCCTGCGGGTGTCGAGTGTTTGGGGGGGGGGGTGCTTGCACTTGGGGAGGGGGGAGCGGGGAGGTATCCCCCCCCAGAGCGTTCCTTCCTCTCCTCAAGGGTCCCTCTCTTCCCCTTTTGTCTCCCGGCAGGGTCTTCAAGAAGTCCAGCCCCAACTGCAAAGTGAGTCCCCGCCGTAACCCCCTCCCTCCCCTCCCTTTTGAAATGCCCCCCTCCCTGCAGCCACCCTGCAGCTGGCTTTGGCCTTGCCACGCGCTCGCAACCGCTGCACAGTTGCCTTGCCCACCCTCATGTGAAGAAGAAGAAGAAGAAGAGCGCGAGGGCCTCCTTTGGCTGTTGCAGTGGCTGCTGCTGCTGCTGCCGCCGCGGGTTTCCTGTCCCTCTTCCTCTCCACCCGCTTCCTTCCTCCTGCCCAGCCTTTTGGAGAAGGGGGGGGTGCCTTGATCCTCGCACGCTCAGCAGCAGCAGTGCTTCCTGCTCCCATGTACACCCGCACACGCACACACCAGGACTCCGCTGTTGCACAAGACGCCCGCGGAACTTCCTCTTGCGCAGGAGATAACGAGAGAGAGAGAGATTGCCTTGGGGATTCCCCCCCCCCCCGCCCCCCTGGGGGAGTTTAGTGAACAGAGGCCTGGTGCACAGTGTGCTTCCTTCGGGATGTTTCCCCGCTCTCTGGGTTGTGTGTGCAACACGTGGCACAAACCAAAGTTGCATTTCTGCATTTCCGTGTGTGGCATTGGGCCATTTGTGTTTCTACTCTTTTGTGCAAAGGGAGCTGCCCTACTTTGTGCAAAGGCCGGAGCAATTGGACAGCGGTCATGGGTGTGTGTGTGTGTGTGTGTGTGCGTGCGTGCAGCATGTGGCACAACTGAAGTCACATATGGGTGTCTCCATGCTTGTGTCTTCCATCAAACTGCTTGCTGCTGTTTTGTGTGAGGGAAGCTGCCCTGCTTGTGCAAAGGCCGGAGCCAGTTCACAATACTCGTGGCAGGGACCAAGTGCTTGTGCGCAGGATGCGGCAGCCAAATGCCGAGGAAGCCGGGGTTCAACGCTTGGCACGACTGAAGTTGCATAGGGTTGTCGCCATGCTTGTGCTTTCCACCGGAGCGCTGCTATTTGTGCAAAGGAAGCCAGGCTGCTTGTGCAAAGGCCGGAGCCATTTCACAATGCTCAGGGCAGGGACCAAGTGCTTTCTGCAGTTTTGTGCGAGGGGGGCCACCCTGCCTGCGTAACGCCCAGAGACATGGCATAGCAGTTGTGGAGGGGTGTGTGTGTGTGTGTGTGTGTGCAACACATGGCCTGACTGAAGTTGTATTTGGGTGTCTCTCTGCTTGTGTTTCCCACGGGAGCGCTGCTGTTTGTGCCGGGGAAGCACGAGATGCAAGCGCCAACGTCCCCAGGTGCGCCTTCCCTGGGAGCCCTTGTTGACTCTCGCCCGCTCCAGGGTCTCCCTGGCGACGCCTCTCCCCTCAGCCCCTCCCCCCCAGCATCAGCTGGTGTCATTCCCGACTACACAGTGTGTGAATCAGGACAGAGGAAGTTGGGGTCCTCCTTCCCAGTTGAAGACGTTTGGGCCGGGAAAAGGGTCAGGGCCCCATGGAAACGGGGCAGGGTGAGAGGTGCCTTGAATTTGGGGAAGGGGTTCGCGGTCCGTCTTCTCACCTGCTCCCTCCCTCCCCCTCCTCCCCCAATGCAGCTCACCGTCTACCTGGGCAAGCGGGACTTTGTGGACCACCTGGACCGAGTGGACCCTGTGGGTGAGTTGTGTGCATATGTGTGTGTTTGTGTGTGTGTCCGTCAGGCCTGGGCCAACTTCAGCCCTCCTCCAGGGGTTTTGGACTCCAACTCTCACAATTCCCAACAGCCTATTGATCTGCTCACGTTTGCATGTTTTGGAACTGCTAGGTTGGCACAAGCTGGGGCTCGCCCCACACCCTGGATGCGAACCACCAACCTTTCAGTCAGGAAGTTCAGCAGCTCAGCAGTTTAACCTGCTGCACCCCCAGGGGTTCCCCATTAACATAATAAGTGGCATTGAGAGCAGTGTCTCAGTTTGTGCAAAGTTGGACTGGACGGCCCACGAGGCCTCTTCCAGGTCTCTGATTCCACGAGTCCGTGACCCCCCCCCCCCTTCCCATAAACATATGCGTAACAACAACAGTAACACTCTCGGACCCTTAGAGGAGAGTGTCGGTTTGTGCAAAGACTGCTCCCCTTCCCTGTAGAGGGACGAGGGAGGGAGGGGGGTGTCCTATGGCTGTGCCTAGAGCTTGGGGAGGGGGGGAGGGGGTCCCTGCTTCCTCCCTCGCGACTGTTTGGCCCCATTCAATAACAAAAGTCGGCCTCATTTCCCATTTCTTTCCCCCTTAGATGGCGTCGTCCTCGTGGACCCGGAGTACCTCAAGGACCGGAAGGGTGAGTCCAGGCAATGAGTTGGGGGCCTCATTTCCTCAGGACCCCCCCCCCTCCCGCTCTCCCTCATTTCTGACCAGGAGGGGAGAGGTCCTTGGCTCCTTCTCGCTCCCTTCCAGCCTCTGCCATCCAGGTTGCGCTCTCTTTGAGTTTGCAAAATGGGCAGCGGGCGATCCCTCCCCCTCCCCTCACAAGTTCCTTGAAAAGTGGGGCAGGCGGGGGGGGGGGCGCTGGCTTCAAAGGAGACAAAGAGCGGGAGGGTGAAGTGCGCAGAGGCAGCAGCAGGGAAAGGGGGGGGGGGGAGGAGGAGACAGCCGGCGCATTGTTTGTTGTTGTTGTTGTTGTTGCTTCAGAGGGAGCGCAGGGTGAGTCGCCCCTGGAAGCAGAGCGTGGCTAATTTGGGAAGGAAAGGAAAGGAAGAGGGGGGAGGCGGGGGAGAGGCAAGCCTGGGACTTGGATGTTCTCCAAGAGGAAGGAGGAGAGGAAGAGGAACGGGGGGGGGGGGGTGCCTCCGTGAGGACGTCTGCGCAGGGCGCGCTGTGCTCGAGTGGGCTTCCTTTGGAGAAAAGGCCCTCAGGGCCAAATGGGGACGGAAGGAGGGGGTCACTTCAGTGTACTTCAGGGCTAAGATAACGTAAACTCTCTTTCAAAGAGGGGGGGAGGGGGTGGAAAACAAGGGCCTTTCCCTGGCGTCGCCCCCTCCCTTCAGTCCCAAGGCAAGCTTTTCTGTACAGACATCCCTGAAAAGGAGGCGTGCCTTTGAATCCACACATATATATTACATTATACTTCCATACCATACCCCATATGCACCTATATAGATAGGGTCGTCCCCCCCCCCCCCCGGTGGCACTGAAACTAGTGGGCAGGGGGCAGCCGGTGCGACCATAGACATCAAGACGTGCAGTTCAGGCCCGTTAAGAAGAAGAGGGGTCCAGTGGGTCAGTTCTTACGTTGAACTTGTATGTAAGTCTGAACAGGGACATTCCTTAAGTGTAACTCCAGCCACATATGTCTGTCTGTGTGTGTGTGTGTGTGTGTGTGAATGGGAAGATTGGTGCGGTGTGTGTTTTGCTCTCCCTGGGCGTCTGGTGGAAGCTCCTTCTTGGGGGTCTTTTAAGCGGAGGCTGGATGGCCACCTGTCAGGGGTGCTTTGATGGTGGTCTTCCCTGCGTGAAGGCAGAAGGGGGTTGGGCTGGGTGGCCTTTGGGGATCCCTCCCAGCTCTAGCATTCTATGACTGACCAGGCCAGAGAGTCAGGCGGCCGTTCTGCCCATCTCTCTCTCTCTCTCTCTCTCGTTCCACTTTGGCCGCAAGAAAACCAGAAGTTGATGGGAGTTAATTTTTTACTCTTTTCAAGGATCCAATGAATGCAATTTCTGGGCAGAAGTTGGCAGAGAACGCAGGAAGTGGGTTGACAAGGGCCCGCCTCCTGGCCAATCAGAGAGCGGGAAGGGAGGCTCCCCTATGGAGGAGGAGGAGGAGGAGGAAGGCTTCACGGCCATGCGCTTTGCATATTTTAAGCTGCATGCTGATGCTCTTACGTCGACCCGCGTTGAGCCTCCTTCGGGAGAGATGAAGCAGGGTGCAAATAGATATAGCAGCCTAAGGGCAATAATGCACTTTCCGTATTTGGAGTAAGACTTTGGTGCTGACTTGGTCCCTTCCAGTTACCTTGACCTCGCAGAATCATAGACGGGGTCATCGTTAAATACACGGGGAATGTGAGTTTTCCGTGCTGACTGGCCCTGTTCCAGTAGCATTCTCTCCTGACGTTCCACCTGCATCCGTGCCTAATGGCGTCTTCGGGGCTTGTGCTGGCAGTGAGGCAAGTGGGGCGTGCATCTCCCTGTGGAGTGGGGTCCAGAGTGGGAGGAAGGACTCCTTGTCTGCTCAAAGCAAGTGTGAATGTTGCCGTTAGTGTGCTGGAGTAGTAGCTTTGGGTAGTAGTAGCCTTGCAGCTGCAAAGAGGTCCCTCTGGCTGTGGACAAGGCGCCTCCAGAGGGGCCCCTCACGCCGCAGCATTGCCCGGGCACGAGTCCAGGAGCAGGCAAGGCCTTGCAGGCCGACTCAGCCGCAGAAGCCGGCCATTGCGGAGCCCGTGTCAACAGAATGGAGGAAGCCATGAAAGCGAGCTCAACCCGAGCATTAATAGAAACACGCCAGGACCAAGGCTGCAGATAAGGGACGTGGCTCAGACGCAGGAGAACTCCAGGCAGCGAGCGCTCAAGGGCCAGTGAGCACCTCCAGGCAAACAGCGGGCAGGCTTTGCAGCTGCAAGGCTACTCACTCCAAGCTTGCTACTCAGGCTTGCTAATTGCAACATTCACGCTTGCTTCCAACTGACGAGGGTTCTTTCTCTCGCGCTGGGCATCGTCCCACAGGGAGGGAGGTCTACACTCCACGTGGCCCACTTCCATCAGGCATCCGAACAGTCCTTTGAGGGTGCCACTAGCCACGGATGCCGGCGGAACCTTCTCTTTGGTATGTTTTGCGGCGATTGTATGTATTAGGCTTCGAACTGCTGCCTGTGGGCCGCCCGGAGTGTGTTTCCCCCCGGGGCGGGGGCGGGGGCGGGTGAGAAGGAAGGGGAAAGCATAATGTAAACAATAATAAGGTCAGGAGAAAATGCTGCAGGAGCCCGGAGAGCACGCAGCGCCCCTTTGTGACGGCAAGGTTTCTAATGCGCGCCCTGCTTTCCGCCCACAGTGTTTGTGACGCTGACCTGCGCCTTCCGGTATGGGCGCGAGGACCTGGACGTCTTGGGCCTGTCCTTCCGGAAGGACCTCTTCCTGGCCTCCTGGCAGGCCTTCCCTCCGGCCCAGGAGACCCCCAAGGAGCCCCTCTCCCGCCTCCAGGAGAGGCTCCTCCGCAAGCTGGGCTCCAACGCACACCCCTTCGGATTCATCGTGAGCACAAAAACACTGTGGTTGTCGTGGTTGTGGTTGCGGTGGTTTTATGCCCCTCTTTCCCCCCCTGCTCAAGGTGGGTGGGGGGCTTAGGCATTGTGTGAGAAGGAAATGCCGCCACGGATGGCCACCCCTCGCGTTCTTCTTGCCCGGCCGAAAGGGGTTGGGGTGGGTGGCCCTTGTGGGGCCCTTCCTCCTCCTCCTCCTCCTGCTGCTGCTGGATCCAGTGAGAGGTGCTCGGGCAGTGTCCGCGCCCCTCCCTCCAGTGGACTCAAGGCAATGGCATCAAAACATACAACATGGCAGAGACCATCAAAATTAACCCCGGACAGGCTGCGCGGTCTTCCTTGAAGGGCATTGAAATGGTCGCGAGAGGAGCAAAAGCATTCTGAACTATAATGGCATATAATTACAAGGCTCCCAGTTGCAGCTATCTGTGGCATCTGTGGCTGGATGGCCCTCTGTCAGGAGAGATTGGACGGTGTCGTCTCCCCATGGTCCTCATCCCACAGATCCCGCAGAACCTGCCCTGCTCGGTGACGCTGCAGCCGGGCCCGGAAGACACCGGAAAGGCCTGCGGGGTCGATTTTGAGATCCGGGCGTTTTGTGCCAAAAACCTCGATGAGAAGATTCATAAAAGGTAAAGGGAGCCCCCCTCCCCCCCCCCTCTGGGAGTCTGAACGGGTGGGCGTCTGCCGGGAGGGATCGGGCAGCGCCTCCCTGCCTGGCTGAAAGGAGGGGGTGGGACTGGGTGGCCTTTGGGGGCCCTTCCCATTCTAGGAATCTATCTACAGCATCTACACAGAGGCTGGATGGCCATCTGTCGGGAAGGTTTTGAAGGTGCCCCCCTTTCTGGCAGAAGGGGGTTAGGCTGGATGGCCTTGGGGTGGGCGGCCTTTGGGGGCCCCTTCCAACTCTGGGTTCTGTCCACCTATCAGTCTATCTAACTTTCTCTCTATCCTGTGTCCTCCCCTGGGGGTCAGTACACAGAGGCCGGGTGGCCATCTGCTGGGTGGGATCACATGGTGCCTGTCTTCCTGGCAGGCTAGGTGGCCTCTAGGGGCCCCTTTGAGGCGGGTGGGGCATGGATGGCCTGGAGTCCAATGAAGTCCATTTCCTTTTTGGAGGTTTCTAAGCCAAGGCTGAATGGCCATCAGTCGGGAGTGGTTGAATGGTGTGCCTCCCTTTATGGCGGCAGAAGGGGTTGGACTAGATGGCCTTTGGGAGTCCATCCCCCCCCCCCAAACTCTGTCTGTTGATGATTGTGAAGCTGGATGTCCATCGCCTGAGAGGGTTTTGATGGTGCCTCCCTTGATGGCAGAAGGGGTGGACTGGGTGACCTTTGGGATTCGACGACTGAGGAGCTGGACGGCCATCTGCCAGGAAGGGGGGGGGGCGCTGGTGTGGCCTCGCTCCTGGCACGGCCGCTCTCGGCCTCTGCGGCACACCCGTTAACGTTTAACCAAGATAAACATTAAGGCCTGGGATCGTAACGGGATCGGGATGCTCTCCAGTGTTTATCCTCCCAGCGAAGGAAAGGAGTGCGTCTACACTGGGGAACTGACCCAGTTTGAGGCCACGTCCCCTGCCCACGGCTCCGTGCCACGGAATCCTGGGAGTTGCAGTTTGGGGAGGGGGAACCGCTCAGTTCTCCCCAAACTCCAACTCCCGGGATTCCATAGCACGGAGCTGTGGGCAGCGGAAGTGGCCCCAAACCGCGTTAACTCTGCCGCGAGGCTGCGCACTCAGTTTGCCTCTTTCCCTCTTTCCTCACCTCTCCTCCTTGCACTCTGTTTATGCTCAGGAACTCCGTCCGCCTGGTCATCCGCAAGGTCCAGTATGCCCCGGAGAAGCCCGGCCCGCAGCCCATGGCTGAGACCACACGCCACTTCCTGATGTCCGACCGGTCACTTCACCTGGAGGCCTCCCTCGACAAGGAGGTGCTGATGATGGGGGTCCCTCAGTTGGGGTGGGGTGGGGTGGAGTGTCCCTTTCCTGCAAGACCCCTGACCTTCCATATCTCTCTCACACGCCCCTTTATAGCTCTATTACCATGGAGAGCCGGTCAGCGTCAACGTCCACGTCACCAACAATTCCAGCAAAAGTGTCAAAAAGGTCAAAGTGTCAGGTAGGACCGGAGGGCGGCGACCTCGACACCCAGTGGTCACAGCCGTGGCCTGTGGTTAGAGGCCTCAATGAATGCACACACAAGATTTATTATTATTATTATTACTAGTGTATTTGTCATTCTATTATTATTAATTTATTATTATTGGTATTATTATTTTGTCGTGAATCCCAAGTGCTCTTTGGCCAGCGTGTGTGTGTCTGGGGGAGGGGCCCGAGGGTCTCTTTCCTGCCGCCATTGACGTCTCCCTCGTTTCCTTCTCTTCCGACCCTGCAGTGCGGCAATATGCGGACATCTGCCTCTTCAGCACCGCGCAGTACATGTGCCCCGTGGCCCAGACCGAGCAGGAGTGAGTGGGCGCCCCCCCCCCCCGCTTTCCACGCTCAACGTGATCCTAGTGGGAAGGAAGGGGCCCCTGGAGGCCACCCAACCCCCCCCCCCCTTCGGCCTTCGTGCAGGGAAAGCGCAGCCCAGGCCCTCCCGAGTGTCACGAACGCCGACTTAGAACTGCCCCTTTAACACACACACGGAGACGTATCAAAGGCTAACTAGTTTATTGAATATAAAAACAGTCCAAAGGGTATATAGTCCAAAGAAATGCAAGTATTGAAAGTATAAAGTCAATAGTCCAAAGTATAATGGCCAATAGCTTGAAGCGAGGGCAAATTCAATGCGCTCAGGAAACAGGGCAAGGTTTCGCATCCAATGCGAATCAGGAACCAGGGCAAGGTGCCGCAAACCACTGCGGCTCAGGAAACAAAGCAAAGGCAAGGCAAGACTTGATGACCACGGTTAGCTTGTGGTCCCACTCCGCTTCGCGCCTATTCAGTATAGACGTGGCCGGAGAACTGAGGATCAGTTCCCACGGGGCCGTACTTAATCCCTCGGCCGGGCCCCCCGACGATCTAGGGCCCGGCGCCTCCAGTCTCTACTTTCCGAACGGTGACGGTCTAGGGACAGGTGCCAGCTCCTCCTGCCCTCCTCTATGTCCCTGCGCCTGTTATGAGAACGGCCCCGCTCTTCCAGCCTAGTATCGCTATCTTCCTGAGAAGTAGCCTCCCCCGAAGTTTCCCATCCGCTAGCCTCCATCTGCTGCTCGGCCAGCTCCTGGGAACCTCGGCCATTTGGGAATTCATAACTATCTCCGCTATCTGCTTCACTGCCTCCCATCTCCACCTGGCCCGCTCCTTCCCCGGGAGAATGCTCCCACTCGAAATCCCAGGCTAAACTCTCTGGCGGTGGACTGGGCAAAGGCACCGCTGACCAATCTTGCTCTGGGCCTTCCAACTCATCCTCCGAATCCCTTTCAGCCTGTGCGGGTCCCAATGCCAACGGGACCCCTGGTGCATTACCCCTCCCCCGTTGCCCGAGCGGACCCATGGGTGCTACACCGAGGGACATTCGCAGGGACCCCTAAAGGCCACCCAGCCCAGCCCCCTCCTTCCAGGCTGGAAGGAAGAGCACAGCCCGATCCCTCCTGAAAGATGGCCTCCCAGCCTCTGCTTCTTAATAATAGATATAGAACCCCGTCATAGTTACTATTAGTAGCATTATATTTGCACTCTTCTTTATCCTCCCAAACGGGGTCTCGAAGCCGCTTGACATAAAAGCAACAGCCGGCAATTGTTGTTGTTGCTGCTGTTAAATATTTACAATGAAACCACAACAGCAAGAACAATAATAACACAACGGAAAGTGAGGGCGCCTTGGAAGAGGAAGCGCTGCCCAGGGGGCGCCTAGCCCCACATTAGGAACCGGAACTGGCTTGCTCCTTCCCATCAGCCCCTTCCTCCCGTAGGAAGGCCATTTGGGATCTCGAGCAGAGCGCGGCGTAGCTTGCGGGAGGAAGCGGGAGAGTACGTGGGCAGGGCGAGGCTCCGGGGAGGCTTGGGAGAGGAAGGCGGGCCTGTATGGCTGCCGGTAAAGCGCCGACCTCTTCCTTGGGGAGTTCTTCCTCCGGAGTGAAGCCCAGGTGGGCCCCCCTTCCTTCCGTCCTTCCTTCCTTCCTTCCTGCCTGCCTGCCTGCCCTTCTCACCCGCCCCGTTTCCCCCCAGCGACCAAGTGGCGGCCAGTTCCACCTTCTGCAAGGTCTACACGCTGACGCCGCTCCTGAGCAACAACCGGGAGAAGCGGGGCCTGGCCCTGGACGGGAAGCTCAAGCACGAGGACACCAACCTGGCCTCCTCCACCATGTGAGGCCCCCTGCCGGGTTGGGAGGGGCCCCACAGGCCATCCAGACCGGGCCCTTTGGGGCCAAGGCTTTTCCCAGCCGGGATGCTGAGTAGGCCCTTCAATGCAGTAGAAGGGCTTTCAGAGGTGGGAGGGGGGCCCAAAGGCCAACTAGACCAACCCCCCCCCCCCCCGGGGCAAACGCGCCCTTGCTTCACATCCTGCCGACCATGGGAGCGCTTTGTGAAGAGGGCCTTTAAGGGGGGAGGGGGGAGGGAGACACAGATAGGGAGCTGCATTCAAAGGGGGGGGGATCCTCCCCCAAAGTGACCCTGCCTGACCCCTCCCCCCTCCTTGTTTTGCAGCGTGAAGGAAGGCGCCAGCAAGGAGGTCCTGGGCATCCTGGTCTCCTACCGGGTCAAAGTGAAGCTGGTGGTCTCCCTTGGAGGGTACGTCATGCGGGGCCCTGCATTTGGGGGGGCAGGGGGGCGCCTTACAATGTACTCCCCTCTTCTGAAGGTCAGGGGTTGGGTTCCTGTAAGTATTGCAAGTGCCGACTCACCGCTGCCGTCATTGGGCCCCAGGGTAATAATGGGACCCGGAAGTAAGGTTTGCATCGCGGCTATAAGGTCGCTGTGGCGTTTATTTACGTGGTGTCCAAAGCCTTGCATGAACACATTGGTCCAACGGAGCACAACCAGCTCAGTCATTTCAGACCAAAGCCGGGCAGCGGTGCCGCCTTGTCTGCCGCTTGAGTCCGTCCTTCCTTCCTCTGGGCAAGAGGCAGGGCGTGGCGGGCGGGCGAGCGCACGGTGCGCAGCTGTTGGTGCTGATCCACAGTCACACGAGCTGGAGCACTCTTCCTGGTTGTGCCATTGAGCCCGGTTGCCCTTGATCTGCCCACTCCGCCCCTGAGTCTCTTCGGGGCTTCCACGTTGCCCACTCCTGGTTTGCCCTTTCTGGAGGGAGACCCTCCCTCCGGGGGTGGGGTGGGGGCACCCAATTGGGATTGCCTGGTTTGCTGGCCGGAGGGAGGCTCTTCTGTTGCCAGAGGAACATGGAGGTTGGTGGTGGTTCTCCTGAAGCCTCCCCTTGATTGGAGTCCCCTGGGCGGGGGCTGGGAGGCACCCTCCTTCAGGCCGAAGAAATACCAGCAGGGGTTAGCCTGGGGGCTTGCCCCCCTTTTCTTCTCCTTACGCAGCCCCCCCATCATTAAATACATTGTGTGGAAATTAGGAAGGAAACTTGTCCCTTGAGGAAGGGAAGTTCTGCCCGGGAAGGAAGGAAGGGGCGGGGAGCCAGGGCGGTCTGGCCGGGGTGGACTTTGCCCTTCCTGGGCAGCCCTTGGAGCCACGCCAGCCATGAAATGGCCGTGGAAGGCGCCTTCCAGTACTCCAGAGTTGGAGCCGGCGGGGGCTTATCTGTTCAAAAAGTATTCCCGGGGACCCCCCCCCCGGCTTTCCATTCACCGGCCGCCCTGTGTGGCCCCCAACAGGGACGTCTCGGTGGAGCTGCCCTTCGTCCTGATGCACCCCAAGCCCCCGGACCAGGCCTCCCCCCCGCAGCCGCAGAGCAGTAAGTGGGGCCGATTTGGGAGGAGGGAGAGGCACGCGCTTCCTGCCTGCCCGGAAGCCCAAGCCCCCCTTCCCCATTTCACTCTCATGGGGGGGGGGTCATTGGGGAAGGAGGGGCACTGACCTCGTCTCCCTCCCTCCCTCTCTGCCTCGGTCATCCTCCTCCTCCAGCCGCCCCAGAGACAGACGCAGACGCACCGGTGGACACCAACCTCATCGAGTTTGAAACCAAGTAATTATTATTATTATTATTATATTGGCATGTGCATAACAGCACAGCACACAGGCACATTGGGTCCAATGTCTGGGGCGATGGGGATGATGCCCTGCTTTTTCCCTCCGCAAGTAGGAGCGTATTTGGGGGTTGGGGGGTGCAGTTGAGGGGTTGTACCCATCCATGCTCACATTGGAAGTTTTCACCCTGGGGGCAGAATGCCATAATATTGCCCCCTGTCACATCGTGATCGTTCTTCCTGGGTTATCAATGTCACGATTCCCGAATTGGTTCTGTCCTAAAGGCACCCCGGGGGGGGGGGGGGGGGTCAGCCTGCGCAATCGTAGGCGGGACACCCGGCAGCAAGCACGCTTGGCGATCGTTTTGCAGTGAATCTGGTTGCGCCTCAACACATTCAACCGACCGGCCGTATTTACCCGCATCTAGTGCTCGTCTTGTTTTGCTAAATGACCGCACCAAGGTCAGGGCGTGCGTGAGATTTGCAAGACAATACGGTGATTTGAGTGCTGAGCCCAAGCCAAGGGGGAAGCGAGTTCGAGAGCGTCTCTTTGAGGGGCATGCTCTCTCATGCAGTTCCCATGAACCAATGGGGTGCGGTGCCGGGGTTTGCCGCTTGGTGCAGCGCCAGCCTTCCTCGGGTAGAGAGGCAACAACGGCCAGGCTGCCTCTTATGCCGACACCCCCTCCCTGGTGGACTTTGCAAACTTCATGGTCACTCCGTGCTATTCAGGCTGGCCAATTGCAAGCCTCACTTGCTTCAGACAGACGAGGGTTCTTTCTCCCGCCTGGACATCACTCCACGGACACACACGCACACACTTGCCTCACTGCCAACAGGCCTCAGAGCAAACTTCGGAGGATGCTCCCAGGCAACAACGGCCAGGCTGCCTCTATGTAGAGACCACACTCACTGATTGACATTGCAGGCGCAAGGCTACTCCGTGCTATTCAAGCTGGCTAATTGCCACATTTGCATTTGCTTCCAAGAGACGAGGGTTCTTGCCCCCGCCCCCCTGGACATTATTCCCCAGGGAAATAGATCCATACACTCCACTGGCCTCACTACCATCAGAGGGAACCTCCGAGGTCGTTGGCCACAGGTGCAGGTGACACGTGAGGAAAGGATGCGCCTGGAACATGGCCGTTACAACCCAGAAATCACTATTTGTCGTATCGGCCCCATTGGGAAATGCAGGGAGCCCCCTCCAACCCCTCCACGTGCTGCTTTCCATGGGGATCTAGGGTCTGCCTCAGCCCCCCACCCCACCCCGGGCAGCCCCCATCCCCCGTGCGCACGCCATGCCAACTTCTCCTCTCTTTTCCTCCCTTGCAAAACCACGCAAAGCTACGGCCAGGACGACGACATTGTCTTCGAGGACTTTGCCCGGCTGCGGCTGAAGGGCCTGAAGGACGACAAGGAGGACGACGACCACTTCTGCTAGGACGGCGGCAGGCACCCCCCCCCCCCAAAAAGGAACCACGCGAAAGGGGGGGGGGAGCATCGAGGACCAGCCAAAAGAGGGGAGGGGAGGCAAGGGGGAGCGAGCCCCTCCTCGGTTGGAGAATGTCTTGCCGGAGGACCCCCCCACACACACACACACGCCCCTCCCCTTCCTCAGCATCCTGTGTCTTTGGGGGGGGCTGTGACCCCTCCAGGGGGGCTTTTAATGTGACTGAAGCGGGGAGGGGCTTCCCTCCCACGCTCCCCCTTCTGCCTGCTGCCCCCACCTTTGCTGCTGCCACCGCCGCTGCCGCTGTGTATTTTCCCAGATGAACTTTAACCTTTCACCTCTCCCACCCACTTTTGTGTCTCGTTGTCGCCCCCTCCCCAAGTCCCCCCCCCCCAAGTCTGACGCACTGGATCCATCCATTGGTTGGGCATTACGTCTCTTCTTTTAACTTCACCGCCGTCGGGTTTGTAAACGTTTGAAGAAACGCTGTTTTAACGGGTTTGTGTCGGGATTGAAGCCGCCCCCCCCCCCCATGATAAGGAAGGGGGGGTGAAGAAGCCTTTGGTTGCCTTAGAAGCCATTTTGCAAGGGGGGGCGCGTTCTGTCCATGGGAACACCCCCACCCCCCATTTTAGCCCTTTTGGTCCCTCCCTCCCTTCCTGCCGTCCAGCTGGGGTCAAGGGTCAAGGCCTGTAAACAAATAAGGAGGGGGTATCCTGTGCCAATTGGGACCTTTTTTACTCTGAAGACCCCCACCCACCCCTTTCCCCCCAAGACCGCAGCCCCTCCCTGGCCGAAGGAGGAAGGAAGGGGAAGAGGAAGGACAGAGACAGGGACGCGGAATCAGAGACAGGGAATAAAGCCGTTCCACGCCAGCCACGTTCTCTTTGCTTTAATGACGTGAAGGTTTCTCTGGGAGGGGGGGAGGGGGCGGGAACGGAGCGCCCATTCGGCCAATGGATGGAGCTCGGGGGTCGGTCTGGCTGCTGCTGACCTCCTTGACCTCTCTGGCCAGACCGCGCTGACCTTTGGTCCGAGTGCAGGGAGAAGTGACCGCCTTCAGAGCTGCCCTTGAGCCCAAGGCAACGTGGGACACCCCCCCCCCTTTCTCTTCCTGATCCGTGGGGTCAGTGTCCAGCTCCTTGTGGGGGTGGGCTGCCAATCCATTCTCCGGTTCTCAGTCAGGATCTCCCTGCAGGAAACAGAAGTGGGTCAGAGTCCTGGGAGGGGAAAACCCTCCAGGCCGCCCAGCCCAGCCCTCTCCTCTTCTGCTGGGCAGGAAGGCAACATCCAAACCCTCCGGACAGATGGCCACCCGGCCTCGGATGATACACCCCCGAGAGGGAGGCTCCACCAGGCTCCCTAGCCCACTGATGTTGGAATAGGGAGCCTGGCCTTCTTTCTGCCCTTCAAGTCTCTGGGGAGGGGGCCATGTGGGAGGAGCCCCTCCCCCCTTTGGTTGTGGCCCCTCACCTGCCTCTGCGCCTGCCGGGAGGGGGCTGGGGGGCCTCCCTGCTGCTTGACCTCCTCCTCCTCCTCCAGTGTCCTAATAGACCGAAGAAGAAAGGTGGGAGAAGGGCCCCAGGCGGCAAGGGGTTCTCCGCACCCCCTCCCCCATTTCAGGTCTCTGGGGGCCAGGCGCCCACTCCGCCCACCTCCGGCCCCACTGAAGACTGGCCACCTTCCAGCCCTTCCGGCCTACCATTTCCGCTTCTTCACTGGATGACCCCAAGCTGCTTCCCTTGGGAGGCGCCCCTTCCTCCATCCTGTCGGCCCTGCCGGAGGGAAAGCGGGAGCAGGGTCATCGGGGCGCGATCCCGCCATCTTCGCGGAGGAAGGAAGGAAGGAAGGGGCCACCCACCCCAGAAACCATGATGGATGTCCCAGGTGCCTTCCATTGCTGGAGGGGCCGGGGTCACGAGGCCAATTGAGCCACCCTCCCTCACCCCTCCCCACAAGAAGGGACTCACTCCCCGGTGGCGGCGGCAGCAGCGGCCTCCCTCATCCGCTCCAACGTCTCCTGGAGGAGGGTCACCTTCCGCTGGTACCTGAGGAGGAAAGGGCCGGTGAGGGGGGAACCCCTTGACCCTGTTTGAAAGCATGCCAAGGACCCCCGCCCTAGTCGGGCCCAGGCCAGCCTCCCCTCTCCCCCTTCCACAAGGCAGGCGTGGGCAGGCGGCCCTTGGCAGCAAGAACAGGCAGCCAATAATAGTAATAACAATAACTTTATTCTTCTACCCCGCCAACCCCCTCCCCTTGGGGGACTCGGGGCGGCTTACAAGGGACGCGCCCAAAAGACAATCGAAACAACAAAAAACACCATTCAAAACATCAGTAAAAGCAATAACAACATCCTTGTACGCAACGTAAGAGCAACGCGGCTGGAAGGACAGTTAGCGGAGGCGCAGCTTCAATGGGCGCGACACGTTTTTCAGGAGCACCAGAAAAGTGCGGCACGTCAGCAGGTTGGGCAGCAATTCCTACCATAACGCGTGTTGAGGTGGGTCAAGTGGGGGCCGGAATACAGTGCTGCTAGGCTCAATGGGGACAGGAAAGACTCCTGGTGAGCGGCTGAATCGAAGGCACGCTGGAACTTCCAGGTTTTCAGTTGACTCCGGAAAGAGGGCAAGGTGGGGGCCTGTCTGATCTCCCTGGGGAGGGAGTTCCAGAGCCAAGGGGCCGCCACCGAGAAGGCCCTCTCCCTCGTCCCCACAAAGTGTGCTTGCAGTGGGGGGGGAAGCAGTGCCTCCCCAGACGATCGCAAGGTCCGCTCTGGTTCATAAGGGAGGAGGCCATCGCAAAGATAATCAGGTCCTGAACCGTTTAGGGCTTTATAGGTGAAGACCCGAACCTTGAATTGGGACCGGAAACGTATTGGGAACCAGTGGAGCTGTTTAAATGGGGGGCGCTCCCTGTAACCAGCTCCCATGCGTAATCTGGCTGCTGTCCTTTGAACCAACTGTAGTTTCCAAGCCGTCTGCAAGGGCAACCCCACATAGAGCGCATTGCAGTAATCAAGCCTAGAGGTGACGAGGGCATGGACCACCCTGGCCAGATCAGATTTCACAAGGTACGGGTGTGCAAAGCCCCCCCCCCCAGCCACCACCGACACCTGGGCATCAAGTCCCAGAGCGGAGTCCAGAAGGACCCCAAAGCTGCAGACCTGTGTCCTCAGAGGGAGTGCGACCCCATCGAGCACAGGTAGCCACCCGATGCCCCGGTCAGCCCCACGACTGGCCAGGGGACCTCTGCTTTGTCAGGATTGAGCCTCGGCTTGTTAGCCCTCACCCAGCCCGTCACAGCCGCCAGGCACTGGTCAAGGACCCCAGGGGCTTCCTTGGAGTCTGGTGGGAAGGAGTAAGAACATAAGAACATAAGAAGAGCCATGCTGAATCGGACCTCAGCCCACCTAGTCCAGCATTCTGTGTCACACAGTGGCCCACCAGTTGTACACGGGGATCTCGAGCAGAAGGGAGGGCAAAACCCTCACCTGCTCCCGACCCCCCACAACCAGTACCCGGGGAAATCCTGCCTGCCTCCATCAACACAGAGGTGGCACTTGGATGTCCATTTCAGTAACTCCTGATTCCCTTGGTATCCATGAATCTGTCTAATCCTGCCTTGAAGCTGTCCAGGCTGACCGCTGTCACAACCTCCTCTGGAAGTGAGTTCCATGACCCAATGACCCTTTCTCTGGGTGAAGAAATATTTCCCTTTATTAGTCCTAATTTTCCTACCTTGTAAGTAAGAGAGTTGAGTGACATCTGCATAGAGATGGCACCGGACTCCAAGACTCCGGGTGATCTCGCCCAGCGGTTTCATGTAGATGTTGAAAAGCATGGGAGAGAGAATGGAACCTTGCGGGACCCCACCGGTCAGTAGCCAGGGGTCCGAGCAGGTGTCCCCCAGCTTCACCGACTGAGTCCGGCCCTCAAGGAAGGAGCGGAGCCACTGGAGTGCAGTGCCCCCAAGACCCATTCCCAAGAGTCGACCCAGAAGGATACCATGGTCGATGGTATCGAAAGCCGTGGAGGTGTCCAAGAGAACCAACAAGGACACACTCCCCCGTCACGTTCTCTGCGGAGATCACCCACCAAGGCGACCAAAGCCGTCTCAGTACGTCGACCAGGCCTGAAACTGGACTGAAATGGGTCCGGATAATCAGTATCGTCCAAGAATCCCTGGAGCTGAGTTGCGACCACCCGCTCCAGACCCTTGCCCAAGAATGGAAGGTTCAAGATTATTATTATTATTATTATTTATTTATTTATTCAAACTTCTATCACCGCCACCCCCCGAGGGCTCGGAGCGGTTCACAAGCTTGGCATAAAACAATTTACACACAAAACAATACGACAAACAACAAACAGACAGTACAGCCCTATAAGGGCATCCTCTTGCCACCAAAAGAAGGAAGACGGGGGGGGGGGGGCTAAAGGGATCACCGGTGACCCATTGCCGGTGGGTAAAGTGGCCTACATTCTACTCTGTGGCACTCCAAGAGGGGCGCTCCGGTTTGCCAAGGGAGTGTCCTTATTGACATGGTGCCCATCGGGGCTCTAGCTGCCTATAGCGCGAGCTCCAAATGGTTCTGGCCTGAAATGTCCTCTGAGTCCTGAATTCAACTGGTCTGGACCTCCTCTCCTTTGGTAGAGTCACCCGTTGCTTGGTGACTTCATGGACTCGGCGATCTCGGTGAGGAGCCAACCTTGTCCGGGACACCATGGGGGTCGGAGGAGCGACTTCTGTTCCTAGGTTTCCGGCGCCGTTTCCGCTTCTTCCGGGGGCCTTGCAGCTTCTGCTGTGGGTTTGGAGTCCTCCAGGGGCGGGGACTTCCGCTGTGAACTACATCCGGGTCTCCCTTCTTCCCCGGCTGGGGACGTCTGGCTTGGCTGAGCATTTCCAAGGTCAGGCGCCATGTTGGGCCACTCCAGCTCAACCTGGCTCCCCCACCCTCCCGCAACACAGTGTCGGCGGGGGTCGAAATGTCAAGCTCCATCGGCGGCGAACCACCCAGCAGCGGCGGGTCCCCAAGGTTCGCAGCCAGTCCATCCAGCAAAGGTGAGCGAGTGACTTGGGACTCACCTAGGTTCTCCAGTCTTAGGGTCAGGTTTAGGTCAACAGCAATTCCCCCGGGTGTCATCTCTGAGTCGTCCTTGGTGGCGGTCAGTTCGTCTCCTGTTTTGGGGCCTCGGCTCTTCCATTCCATCTCTAACTCCCCGGTGGGGAAATCCCACGACTGGTCCCAGTCGAGTTCTGGGCCGGTGGGGGCTTCACGCTGATGGGCCGGTAGGTATTCAAAACATGCGGGGGACGGTCAAGAAAGTCTTTCTGGCTGCCCTCAAGGCCGCGGAATAGGCCGTAATAGCGGCTCTAGCCCGTGCTCGGTCGGGCGCGCCGAGATTTCCGCCCGTAAGTCTCCTGGGACAGACCATCTTAGGCGGCCCACCACCCCCAAGGAGGTCGGAAGCCACGGAAAGTCTAAAACCGATCAGGTAATGGTCAGTCCATGACAATGGAAGGGTGTTTTGCTCCTCCACAGCAACCTGGCCTCCGTCCACAATAGATAAATACCAGGTCCAGAGTGTGTCCCGCCTGGTGAGTGGCCCAGTTAGGACTTGGGACAGTCCCATGGTCGTCATGGCAACCGTGAAGTCCTGAGCTGCCCCAGGAAGGGGGGTCTCCGCAAGAACGTTGAAATCGCTCATCACCAAGCCAGAGGTCACTCCGGCCAGCTCAGGGAGGGGGACCGCTGTGTTGCAGGTGGACGGGACACCAGCAGAACCCCAGAACCGTCCCGGATGCCCACTCTCAAGTGAACGCATTCACACCCGGTAGACTGTGGTCGAGGGCATCTGAAACCTCCACGGACCACCGTGACCCTTCCTCCCCGCCCCCAGGCCTAGCCTGCTGATGTACCCCGAAACCCAGTGGGCGGAGCTGGGAGAGATTTACCCTCCCAGTTCGTGCAACCAAGTCTCAGTAATGCATCTCAGATCTGCTTCCCCACCCAGAACCGAGTCCTGGGTTACAAGTGCTTTGCCTTTAACAGGTCTGGCATTTCGAAACAGGGACCCCGGCCCGGGGGGGGGGGGGTGTCTGCCGTGACGGCTATCCTGCCCACCTCCCTTCAGGGCCACAAGCGGCCTTATGCGCTTCTCCCCGAGTGGTTTGTACAGGCCGCCTCCTCTCCCGCCCCAGGTGGCCCCAATGGCGGTCTCCTCGGAAGTAAGCGGCCCGTCCCGTGCGCAGTTCAAAGTCTCTACAGGTTTGGAAACTAGCCTTCGTGGAGCTTGTCCCACCCGGCCCGGCTTAAGCAATAACATAACCAGAAATTAAACAATAACGCAGCCTGTGAATTAATTTTCACATCACAGGTAAAAACACGAAACATGAATTTAAAAGAAACCGCAATTAACATGGATTCAAAACAACCTCCTGCGTCCCAGGAAGGTCCCTCGTCGGACAGTCTCACCGTCCACTGAAGTAACGCGAAGGCTCTCGGCGGTATTACACGACCCAGGCACGTAGCCGGGGGCTTGAGGGGCTTGAGGGGCTTCAGTCCCCCCCTCCCCCGAAATTCTCAGGGTGGTCCTTCCGCGAGAAGGCCTGATTGGTACATTATTTAAACTGTTATTTAAACTCAGACACAGCCCCCTAAAATCAATCCCCGGAATCAAAATCCTGGCCACGGTACTGACGACCCTTTCTGTTGTTCTCTTCTGTTTCGTATCATTTATCCATTTCCCAAATACCTGATCTTATTAGTCCCACGGGAAGCCGATCTGCCTGGCCTCCCTCCCTCCCTCGCTCTCCCCCAGGTGTGCTAGACCTGCATTGACCAGGCCTCACGGGCCCCGCCCATTCCCCCCAACCCATCCCAACCCCCGGGCTCCCTCCCCAGCCAACTACTCACTTCTCCTGGCGGCGGTTGGCCCCGTTCAGCCGCTGGGCCTCGAGGCCTTTCTCCCGCACCCAGCGGGCCTCCAGCTCCGTGCGCTCCCGCCGGGCCTCGCGCAGCAGCCCTCGCGCCCCACACAGCTCCGCGCGCAGCCCCTCCGCCTCCCTCCGCAGCGACCAGGCCTTGCACTGCGCCTCCTCGAACTCGCGCCCCAAGGACGACGCCTCCTGCGCCAGGCAGCCCATCCTGAGAGAGAGGGGGGTGTTATCCGTTACTACATCTGGTATTCTATTCCTACAAGTGGAAGGGAACCCCAGTGGCCATCCAGCCCTACCCGCTTTTGCCAGGCCGGAAGGCAGAACTGCTCTTCTATTATTACCCATCATCATCATCATCATCATTCATATCGATTTATTTGTATTTTATGATTTATTTGCAGTATTTATATCCCGCCCTTCTCCCTCCCGCTGCAGGGGACTCAGGGCAGATTACAATGTACAATACATTCAATGCCATAGGCACACAACATACATCTCGACAGTCGGGGGCTATTTATCAGTCCAGCTGCATGAGGGGATTCTGGCCACCAGGGGCGCTGTCGCTTCACTGTCCATTTGTGACACTGATGGAGTACTTTCCCCATTCTTTGCACGCTTGCTGGAAATTTTTATGGTGTTTTAAATTAGTTAAATTAGCCTCCCCACATAAGCAGAACCTCATTTTCCTACTTCACAGATGCAACTGTCTTTCGGGCTGCAAAGGTAGACAGCAAGCTACACAACGGTCGGAAGCTCACTCCGTCCCAGGCTGTACATGACATGACGCATGCAGGTGAGGCCCAAGTGCCTGGGCGTCCCTGGACATCGGGCTCTTCCCAAGGCCCTGGGGCACGAGAGGTGTTTCCGCAGAACGCGTGCAGTTCCGAGAAGCGCTGCCTTCCTTCCTTCTGCAGCCTGTGGGCTGGTGCTTTTCCAGTGCTTTGGGGGGTTTCTTCGGGTGCCCATTGTTATCATCATCATCATCATCATTTATTGTTGTTGTTGTTATTATTATTATTACTAATTTTTCCTAGACCCCAAGGGCCATCCCGTCCAACCCCCTTCTGCCAAGCAGGGAGACAGAATTACTATTGTATCATCCATTATTATTATTATTATTATTATTATTAACTTTAATATCAGACTCATACTGTTGGAAGGGACCCCAGGGGGCCACCCAGCCCAGCCCCCTTCTGCAAACAGGAGAGCAGCATTATTTATTTATGTCTTTATTTTTGCTACTTTTCTGCCCCCCCCCACCCCACCCTGAAGGGGACTCAGCGAGGCTCACAAGTTATATGTACAGAGAATATATTATATTTTAGCATAGCACAATATTAGTATTATATAGTACTATATTGTACTGTACGGCTATACTGTGTATTATTAGTAACATTACTTGTAACATGACATATACAATTACTACTATATTATTGACCGTTATGTTTGTTATTGGACTCAGGGTTGGAAGCGACCCCAAGAGGTCATCCTGTCCAGCCAACCCCCTTTGGCCAGGCAGGAAGGCAGAATTAGTATTGTATTGTTATAAGCTATGATTATGAATGTTAGACTCAAAGGGCCGTCTAGCTCTGCCCCTTATTATTATTATTATTATTCCTCTCCGTTGGCGCCCCCTTGTGGTGGGGGAGGGGCTTGCGTGCCCTAATGAAGCTGTGAGCTGTGCTGGCGGTGGCATAATAGCCCCCCGTGGGGCCTCCCGTGCCAGGCTGGTCACAACCAAAGGGTCTCACAGAGAGCGTCAACGGGCGGGACGGGCTCTCTGGCCTCTTGGCAACCCTCCCAGGAGAAGGAAAACTCTGGTTTCAAACCCGGGCAGGTGGTGCTCGTCTAACCCTGTGAGGTCAAGCATCTCAGAGAAGGAAACTCGAACCAAACCTACGACCTGAGGACCTCGCTGCCACCGCCCTAAGCTTGCCCGGCCCCGGCAGACGAACGCTTGGTTTAAAGGGAGAGGCCAGTTCTGTGCACACTGAGCTCCACCAGTGCGGGGTCACCTGTACGCAGATGACGTCCAGCTCTGCCACTCCCCCCCACCTGCTACTAAGGAGGCTGCTCAGGCCCTGAACCGGTGCTTGGCCGCTGCGTCGGACTGGATGAGGGCAAACACATTGAAATTGAAGACAGAGGCACTCCTGGTCAGTTGAAAGGCCAAACACGGGATAGGGTGACAGGCTGTGTTGGGCGGGGCCGCACTCCCCCTGATGACGCAGGTTCGCAGTCTGGGAGTGACCCTGGACTCATCGCTGAGCCTGGAAGCCCAGGTTTCGGCGGCAACCAGGGGAGCATTCGCACAATTAAAACTTGTGTGCCAGCTGCGCCCGTTCCTTGGGAAGTCTGACTTGGCCACGGTGGTCCACGCTCTGGTCACATCCCGTATAGATTACTGCGACGCTCTCTACGTGGGGCTGCCTCAGAAGACTGCTCGGAAGCTTCAAATGGTCCAACAGACAGCAGCCAGGGTGGCAACAGGAGCGGCACTCAGGGAGCGCACAACTCCCCTGTTGTGCCAGCTCCACTGGCTGCCGGTTTGCTACCGGGCACACTTCAGAGTGCTGGTTTGGGCCTTTAAAGCCCTTAACGGTTCTGGTCCAACTTACCTGTCCGAACGCATCTCTGCCTATGAACCATCAAAATGCTTAAGATGATCCGGAGAGGCCCTGCTCTCGGTCCCGCCTGCTTTGCAGGCATGTCTGACGGGGACGAGAGACAGGGCCTTCTCAGTGGTGGCTCCTCGGCTTTGGAACGCCCTCCCTAGTGACATCAGATCGGCCCCCTCCCTCCTGACATTTCGCAAGAAAGTCAAGACTTGGCTGTTTGAGCAGGCATTCGCAGACGAACTTTAATTAATCGAGATCAAAGGATTGCTATGACGACGAAACGGGAACCGCTCTTAAGAGCGAGGCGCCGAGATTTGCATTTTGTAGTTTTAACTGTTAACTTATGTGGGTTTCCTCTGGGGCTGTTTCGATCTTGCTGCCTGTGGGCACTCGCTGCCGCTTGTTCACCGCCTCGAGTCGCCTTTGGGCCGAGAGAGAGAGAGAGAGAGGCAGCACAGAAGCAGAGCAAATAAATAAATGAATGAATAAATAATGCGATTGCGCAGGCTCGAAGGACACACCCAACCTCCGAAAAGGCATCAATGCGCTTGTAGAGAGCCTGGGAGGAGTCCCTCCTCAGAATCTTCGTTCGCAAAGAAAAGCCAAGGCCAAGATTATTATTCTCACTATGGTCAGTGTTGCGGGGGTGACAACGGATGGACGGACGGGGCTTACCTGGCCCGCTGCTCCTGGTTCTCGGCCTCGGCCTCCCTCAGGGCTTCTGCCAGGAAGGCGACCTGTTGGCGCAGCTGGAAAAGGGGAGGAAAGCACTCGTTTTTGGGACCGGAGCGGGGTGTGTGTGTGTGCGTGTGCGTGCAGGAGTAAACTCCGAGCCAGTTGCATCAAATACCAGCCCAATTCCAGGCTCACCTCTTCCCTTTCCTGCCGGAGCTGGGCCACGTCCGTCTGCAGCTGGAGGTGGAGAGCGGCCAGGTCCAGGGGGCCGGGGGGGTCCCTGCAAAAGTGAGACACTCGGGCTTACTCACTCTGCATGCCTTGCTCCACATTCCCCAACTTTGCCCCACTCATTCAGCTGCGTTTCGGGCCTTGCGGAGGTGCCACCCCAGGCGGCTGCGGAGTGCAGACGGGCCCGGACCTGGGCGGAGGGAAAGGAGCGTTCCCCCGGCTGGCAAGGGAGGGAGGGCCCGATGCCCCCGTGTGATCCCTGGCTGCCGTGTGCTGAACCCATGGCAGTTTGGGGACACTGTTCAAGGGCAGCCCCACAGAGAGGGTGTTGCTGCAGTCATCCAACTGGGATCATGCAACCACGGCCTGCACCACTGTGGCCACGTCGGGTTCCTCCTGGAATGGGCGCAGTGTGAGTGGTGCAACGGCGGGCCGGGTCTGTCGCCTGGCCTTCCTTCCTTCCTTCCTTCCTTCCTTCCTTCCTTCCTTCCTTCCTTCCTTCCCTCCTTCCTTCCCTCCCTCCCTCCCTCCCTCCTTCCTCCTTCCTTCCTTCCTTCCTTCCTTCCTTCCTTCCTTCCTTCCTTCCTTCCTGGTGGAAGGGGGAGCCGGGGACCGCCCGTCCCCACCCCCTCGAGCTCCAGCTGTGGCCACCACCCAGTCCCCAGGCATGTGAGAGATCTTGTGCAAGGCCTGTAGCCCTCCTGCCTTGCCTGGGTTGAGTCCCGTGGGTCTTCTCCCCCCCGGCAGCCCATTCCGGCCCTCGGGCGTCAGCGGGGCCTTCTTGCCGGCATCGGGTGGGGAGGAAGGAAGGAGGGCTCTGCGTGCATAGCAGGGCGGGCTCTCACCTGGTGCAGGCACACCTCTCCGTGCACCGGGACTCCCGGCCAGCTCTCCCGGCACCCACCAGGAGAGCCATGATGACAACCACGGGGCCCAGAGGCAGGGCTGCCCCGGAACACCACGCCCACCCCCTGCGGCCGACCACGACCACGCACAGATCGTGGCCATGGTGATGGTGATGAACTTATGGTTACTGTGGTCCTCATGACCGTGAGCGCGCACCTGTGGCGGGGCCTCCTGCTGTCTCCTCCCGAGCAACACCCTCGCAGCACCAGCCTCTCCGCCAGCTGCTCCTCTCGGGCCTCCAGCTGGGCCTCCAGCTGCTCATCTGCAAGGAAAGGACACTCAGGGGCGGGGCCAGGGACCGGGGGCGGGGCTAGGGACTGAGGGGCGGGGCCAGGGGCCTGTGAGTGACGTGTTGGGGCGGGGTCATTCTCCTCTCGGGACTCCAGCCGGGCCTCCAGCTGCTCATCTGCAAGGAAAGGACACTCAGGGTGGGACCAGGGACCAGGGGCGGGGCTTGGGGCTGCGGGGCGGGGCCAGGGGCCTGTGAGTGACGTGTTGGGGCGGGGCCATTCTCCTCTCGGGACTCCAGCCGGGCCTCCAGCTGCTCATCTGCAAGGAAAGGACACTCAGGGGTGGGGCCAGGGACCAGGGGCGGGGCTAGGGACTGAGGGGCGGGGCCAGGGGCCTGTGAGTGACGTGTTGGGGGCGGGGCCATTCTCCTCTCGGGACTCCAGCCGGGCCTCCAGCTGCTCATCTGCAAGGAAAGGACACTCAGGGGTGGGGCCAGGGACCAGGGGGCGGGGCTCGGGACGGAGGGGCCAGGGGCCAGGGGCCTGTGAGTGACGTGTTGGGGGCGGGGCCATTCTCCTCTCGGGACTCCAGCCGGGCCTCCAGCTGCTCATCTGCAAGGAAAGGACACTCAGGGGCGGGGCCAGGGACCGGAGGCAGGGCCAGGAGCCAAGGGGCGGGGCCAAGGGGACTGTGAGCGACATGCTAGGGGCGGGGCCATGCGCCTCTCGGGCCTCCAGCCGGGCCTCCAGCTGCTCACCTGCAAGGAAAGGACACTCAGGGGCGGGGCCAGGGACCAGAGGCGGGGCCAGGGGCTGAGGGGCGGGGCCAAGGGGACTGTGAGTGACATGTTGGGGGCGGAGCCATGCTCCTCTCGGGCCTCCAGCTGCTCATCTGCAAGGAGGCTGAGGGGTGGGGCCAGGGGGCTGTGAGTGGCGTGCCAGGGGCGGGGCCATGCTCCTCTCGGGCCTCCAACTGCTCATCTGCAAGGAGGCTGAGGGGCGGGGCCAGGGGCTGAGGGGCGGGCCAGGGACCGGAGGCGGGGCCAGGGGCCTGTGAGGGGGCGGCGGGGGCCAAGCAGCCTCCAGCTGCTCATCTGCAAGAGGACACTGAGGGGGGGCCTGGGACCTGGGGCGGGGCTAGGGGCTGAGGGGCGCGGCCAGGGGGCTGTGAGTGGCGTGCCGGGGGTGGGGCCATGCTCCTCTCAGGCCTCCAGCCAGGCCTGCAGCTGCTCATCTGCAAGGAAAGGACACTCAGGGGCGGGGCCAGGGACCGGAGGCGGGGCCAGGGGCTGAGGGGCGGGGCCAGGGGCCTGTGAGTGACGTGTTGGGGGCGGGGCCATTCTCCTCTCGGGCCTCCAGCTGCTCATCTGCAAGGAAAAAAAGACACTCAGGGGGGCCAGGGCTAGGGGCTGAGGGACCGGGGGGCGGGCAGGGGCCTGTGAGTGATGTGTTGGGGCGGGGCCATTCTCCTCAGGACTCCAGGGCCTCCAGCTGCTCATCTGCAAGGAAAAGACACTCAGGGGCGGGGCCAGGGACCGGGGCGGGGCCAGGGACCAAGGGGCGGGGCCAGGGGCCTGTGAGTGACGTGTTGGGGGCGGGGCCAGTCTCCTCTCGGGCCTCCAGCTGCTCATCTGCAAGGAAAGGACACTCAGGGGCGGGGCCAGGGGCTGAGGGGACTGAGGGGCGGGGCCAGGGGACTGTGAGTGACATGTTGGGGGCGGGGCCATTCTCCTCTCGGGCCTCCAGCTGCTCATCTGCAAGGAAAGGACACTCAGGGGCGTGGCCAGGGACCGGGGGCGGGGCCAGGGGCTGAGGGGCGGGGCCAGGGGCCTGTGAGTGACGTGTTGGGGGCGGGGCCATTCTCCTCTCGGGCCTCCAGCTGGGCCTCCAGCTGCTCATCTGCAAGGAAAGGACACTCAGGGGTGGGGCCAGGGACCGGGGGCGGGGCCAGGGACTGAGGGGCGGGGCCAGGGGCCTGTGAGTGACGTGTTGGGGGCGGGGCCATTCTCCTCTCGGGCCTCCAGCTGCTCATCTGCAAGGAAAGGACACTCCGGGGCGGGGCCAGGGACCGGAAGCGGGGCCAGGGCCTGAGGGGCGGGGCCAGGGGCCTGTGAGTGACGTGTTGGGGGCGGGGCCATTCTCCTCTCGGGCCTCCAGCTGCTCATCTGCAAGGAAAGGACACTCAGGGGCGGGGCCGGGGGGGGCGGGGCGGGGCCAGGGGCCTGTGAGTGACGTGTTGGGGGCGGGGCCATTCTCCTCTCGGGCCTGCAGCTGCTCATCTGCAAGGAAACGACACTCAGGGGCGTGGCCAGGGACCCCAGGGGCCAGGGGCTGAGGCTCCGGCGGGGCCAGGGGCCTGTGGCCCCCCGCCCTGACGTGTTGGGGCGGGGCCATTCTCCTCTCGGGCCTCCAGCTGGGCCTCCAGCTGCTCATCTGCAAGGAAAGGACACTCAGGGGCGGGGCCAGGGACCGGGGGCGGGGCCAGGGACTGAGGGGCGGGGCCAGGGGCCTGTGAGTGATGTGTTGGGGGCGGGGCCATTCTCCTCTCGGGCCTCCAGCTGGGCCTCCAGCTGGCTCATCTGCAAGGAAAGGACACTCAGGGGCGGGGCTAGGGGCTGAGGGGTGGGGCCAGGGGGCCTGTGAGTGATGTGTTGGGGGCGGGGCCATTCTCCTCTCGGGCCTCCAGCTGCTCATCTGCAAGGAAAATACACTCAGGGGCGGGGCCAGGGACCGGGGGCGGGGCCAGGGACCAAGGGGCGGGGCCAGGGGCCTGTGAGTGATGTGTTGGGGGCGGGGCCATTCTCCTCTCGGGCCTCCAGCTGCTCCTCTGCAAGGAAAGGACACTCAGGGGCGGGGCTAGGGGCTGAGGGGTGGGGCCAGGGGCCTGTGAGTGACGTGTTGGAGGCGGGGCCATTCTCCTCTCGGGCCTCCAGCTGCTCCTCTGCAAGGAAAAGACACTCAGGGGCGTGGCCAGGGACCGGGGGCGGGGCCAGGGGCTGAGGGGCGGGGCCAGGGGCCTGTGAGTGATGTGTTGGGGGCGGGGCCTCCTCTCGGGCCTCCAGCTGCTCCTCTGCAAGGAAAGGACACTCAGGGGCGGGGCCAGGGGCAGGGACCCAGGGGCCTGTGAGGACGCCCAGGGCCTGAGCTGCTCCTCTGCAAGGAAAAGACCAGGGGCCTGTGACCGGTGACGTGAGGGGGGGGGCCAGGGGTGGTGACGGGCCATTCTCCTCTCAGGCCTCAGCTGGGCCTCCAGCTGCTCATCTGCAAGGAGGCCGAGGGGCGGGGCCAGGGGCTGAGGGGCGGGGCCAGGGGCTGAGGGGCGGGGCCAATCGGCCTCCAGCAGCTCATCTGCAGGGACCGGAGGCGGGGCCAGGGGCTGAGGGGCGGGGCCAAGGGGACTGTGAGTGACGTGGTAGGGGCGGGGCAAACTCCTCTCGGGCCTCCAGCTGCTCACCTGCAAGGAGGGGGGTCTCGGGGGCGGGGCCATGCCCCAGGGGCAAGGGTATACAGAACACAGGGTCCGGCGGGGAGGCCCCTCCCCCCACCGCCCCCCCCCCCCGCCCTCTGCCCATGCTCGGGCTCGCTCACGTCTCTGCAGCGCCGCCCTCCACGCGGCCGCGCGCCCCTCCCGCCTCCGCAGCTCCGCCCGCAGGTGCTGCCTCCAGCCTCCGCTCGGCGGCGTCATCGTGTGGGCGGGGCCTCTAAGAGCGGCGTGCGCAGGGGGAGGAGGGGCGGGGCTGCCCCCGACGCATGCGCGTTCCTCTCCTCCGAGGGGGGCGGCGGGGCCGGCGAGGCTCAGGGAGGCCATGGCGACGGCGGGCGGCGGAGGCGTGGGCGGGGCGGCGCCGGGAGCGGGCGGCGGGGCGGGCGGCTACGGGGCTGGGCCTGGCCAACGAGCGGCTCCGGATCCTGGAAGAGCTGGAGCGGGAGATCGGGGCGGCGCTGCAGAGCGCGGGTCAGTCGGCGGGCGGGCGGGGCTTGGCGCGCGGCGTTCCCTCTCCTCTCCCTGCGGACTACACCTCCCAGAAGCCCCCGCGCGGGGCCGGGCGGGCGCGCGGTGAGTGCTGGGAGGCGTAGTCCGCGGGCGCGGCCCTCCTGACTCCCGCTCCCCCCCCCCTCCCTGCAGGCACGGTGATCCTGGAGCTGTCGAAGGAGAAGCCCAACGAGCGGCTGCTGGACCGCCAGGCCGCCCAGTTCGTGGCCTCCGTCCAGAAGGTCGAGTCCGAGCTCTCCGCCCAGATACGCTACCTCACCCAGGTCAGGGGGCGGGGCCTGGGGCGCGGGGGGGCGGGGCCTGGGGCGCGGGTGGGCGGGGCCATACACCCATCTCTCTCACACACACACAGAGAGGCCGAGATCCCAATGGCACCCCCCTGAGTGTGGCTACGGGTGGCCACCTGCCGGGAGGGCTCGGGCGGGTCTTCCGGGTGGCCCTGGGGTTCCCCCCTCCCCTGGGGCCCTGTGTGCATCAGCCTGTGCGTACCCCCCGTCTCTCCGCCCCTCTCCCCCCCAGGTGGCCACGGGGCAGCCCCACGAGGGCTCCAGCTACTCTTGGGCAGGGTCTTCATGGGTGGCCCTCTCTCCCTCCCTCCCCCAGGGGGGGCCCCCACGAGGGCTCCCTACCAGGGTCCCTGGGTGGCCCTGGGGTCCCTTCCCCCGTCCTGTACGTACCCCCCATCTCTCTCCTCCCTCCCCCCCAGGTGGCCACTACTCTTGGGCAGCTTCCTGGGTGGCACGAGGGCTCCAGCCTACTCCCCCATCTCTCTCCCTCCCTCCCCCCAGGCGCGCAAGGACTGCCAGATGGCCCTCAAGCGGATCGACTACGCGCAGGTCAAGCTGGGGAGCTCTACTCTTGCACCTGCGAGGCCCTGGGGTCCCTGGAGCCCCATCTCCCTCCCCCCCCCAGGGAAGGAAGGAAGCTACTCTTGAGGGTCTTCCTGGGTGGCCCTCCCCCACAGGACTACATCCTCCCTCCGGCTCCCTCTCCAGGATCGACGCTTGCGCAGACTCCGGGGGGCACCTGCACCAGAGGAACCGGGCCCCCCTGCCAGATGGCCCTCAAGGCCGCGGTCAGAGCTGGGGAGCTCCCTTGTCCACGGCAGGCATTTGTTCCAGAGGCTGGTGTCCGAAACGGCAGGCAATAGACGTGTTCATGTCGCCTACAAGTCCTCCCCCCTGATCAATAACACGTGTCATTATTATTATTATTATTATTACTGGTCTTTGGGAGTTCTTGGAGAGCAGCGGGAGGCGTCCCAGGCGGAGGAGGGAGGGAGGGCGGCCAGTGTGGTCCTGATCCTCAAGGGGGGAGGGAACAGGAAGGGCCAAAGAGTCACCCCTGTCCAGCCAGCCTGGCACCAAGGCCAGGAAAGGTCCTGGAGGAGGCGGAGGCGGCCCGCAATCCCTTAGGGAGGGAGGGAGGGATCAGGACAGGTCAGCGCAGGCTCCTCAAACGCAAGGCCAAGCAAACCCCGCGGGGGGCTCGCCCTTCCCTGTGCGCTCCGGAGCAAATGCCTGCCCGCCTACTTGGCTGAACGTACCCCTCTGTCCGGCTGAACTAGCGTCCCTCTTCCCACTCACGGACAAGCTCAACTTCAGAACAGGCCTACGGAACCCATCTTGTTCATTGTGTGTGTGTGTGTGTGTGCGTGCGATCTACATACATCTCTGCTGGACTACCATTCCGTGTTTGCAATATGGCCAGTCCATCCTCAAGCACGACCCAGCTCCCCAAACCTGGCCAGGCCCAATGGGCGGAGGAGGGTCTCCGGGGGCACCGAGTCCAGCCCAGTGGCAGGCGTCTCAGAGCAGCCCCTTGGTTCCTCCACCAAGACAACTGCGCTGGGTCACGGGGTCAGGGCAGAGTGGGGAAGGGTCCCCAGAGGCCACCCAGCCTGCCCCCGAGCAGCGGAGTACACTCTCTGGGAATGCAGTGGGGCCTCTGGAGGCTTTGAAACACAGTCTGGGCGGCCATCTGTTAGGAGGGATCGGGTGGCGTCTTCCTGAACGGCAGGAGGTGCAACTGGGTGGCCTTTGGGGCCTCTTCGGTGGATTTAGGATGCGGGCTCCCCCATCTAATGGAGTCCTCAGAGAGTGGGAAGGGCCCTCCAGAGCCCCTCAAGCCTGGCCCTCAAGCCCGGGCTTCCCCTCCCCCCCCCACTTCCGGGTTTAGAGACATGCCAAGTGGGCTTGCTGTGAGATGTTTGCAGGGAACGAGCGCAAAGGGAAACTTTCCGTGGTTGGAAGTTCCCACTCGTGACGTCACGGCCGATCCCAGGGTGACTCAGAAGGGGAAGTGCCTTCTGCCTTCGAGAAGTGGAAGCCGGCGGGGCTCCTTCCGCCTTGCGGTCTCTCGGCCACGCTTGGGGAACTCCAGCCGAGGGGCCACTGGAGCCGGGGTCCCTTGGCCGAGGAGAGGCCCCTTCCCAAAGGCGCTTCTTCACCCCCAAACTCACTCACGGCGGCAGGACAGGCTTTGGAAATAGACAGTTGTTTACTATTCTTTGTGCAAAGAAAACAAAACAGGAAGTGGAAATGGGGGAGGGGGAGGGAGTACAGGCCCAGGATTTCCAGAATCAAGGCAGGTATACACACTCACACACACACACACACACGTCCATATAAATAAGCGCAGCCTGCCACGCCGTCGCAAAGTGGTCCCGGCAACCCAAGTGCCGTGGCGTTGGCTTCAGGTCTTCTCAGGAAGGGTCAGCCTGAGGGTCTCCTCCCCTGGAAGGGAAACAAGGGGGGCCTTTAGGAAGAGCGGGCGCAGCCTCCTCCTCGGAGGTTTCTAAGCAAGGGCTGGGTGGCCATCTGTTGGGAGGGATTGACTAGGGCTGGGCTGGGTGGCCTTTGAGGCCCCTTCCCACACTCGGGTCCTAGGACAAGGCAGGTTCGGCAAGTAAGAGTTTGGGTTGCCCTCTGTCGGGAGGGCTTGGATGGTGTCGTCCTGCCTGGCGGAAGAGGTTGGGCTGGGGGGCCTTTGGGGGCCCCTTCCTGTTCTAGGCTTCTTTGACTCTACAGCCCCACTTCTCCAGGAACCCACTGGTGTCCATGAGGCTCAAAGGCCATCTGCTGGGAGGGATCGGAGGGTGCCTTCTTGCCTGGCGGAAGAGGTTGGGCTGGGCGGCCTTTGGGGTCCCTTCCAGCTTTGGATCCTATGATAAGGGAGACCCATCAAGTAAAGCAAAATATGAGTATGTATGGCCCTCTCTTGGGAGGGCTTAGATGGCACCCTCTTGCCTGAGAGAAGGGGGGTGGACTGGATGGCCTTTTGGGGGATCCTTCCAACTCTAGAATCCTATTTCTGTTGTTGTTATGAGAGCCTGGGTGGCCATCTGTCAGGAGGGTTTTGACTGACTTCCTGCCTGGCAAAATAGGCTGGGCTGGACTAACAGGGTCCCAGCTCTCGGTATGTATGGAAAGCCTGGGTGGTCACCTCTTGGCAGTGTTTTTACTGACTTCCTGCCTGGCAGAATAGGGCTGGGTTGGGTGGCCTTGGGAAGTCCCTTCCAGCTTTGGGATCCTGTTGTTGTTATGGAGAGGGTTTTGACTGTCTTCCTGCCGGCAGAACAGACTGGTCTGGGTGGCCTTTGGGGGCCCCTTCCCACTCTGGGATCCGGTGGCAGGCTTCAAGCCCTGCGCTAGCCACCCGGTGTCAAGCCCGAAGGAAGGAGAAGGCAGGCCCCGCCTGTAATGGGGCAGACGACTCACCTAGGACAGCAGGGTGAAGTGGCCCATCCCGGCGCTGACTCCTCCGGCAAAGCAAGAAAACCGTGACAGCCACCAAGACGAGCACTATTCCCAGAAGGCTGACGATGGCGACGGTGGTGTGGAACGAAGAGGACGGCTGGGGGTCCCACTGGCCGGGAGCAGACCCTGCCCGACACACGGGAAGGAGGGAGGGAGGGAGCGGTGAGAGGGTGGTGGTTATGGACCCCCAAATGTGGCCCAAATACCTGGCCACACCCAAGGGGAGGGGGCTGCCCCTGTGGTACTGACCTTGCTGGGGCGTTGGGGGTCTCCCTGGCTGCCCCACCGCAGCCCCCGGGGCGAGGGGGGGCTCCGAGGGCCCCTGCGTGGCGAGGGTCTCCTCCTCTGCAAAAAGCAAGGCAGTGATGCAAAGTCATTGAGGGTCTTTCTTCCGCCCCAAAGGCATGGGTCACTCCACCCCTCTGCAACGAAGGGTGCCCCACCTGCCCTGGGCTCCCTCATTACGCTCTGCAGCGCCGTATTTGTTCCTGGGTTACCAACGCCATTATTTCCGAATTGGTTCAATCGTAAGGACGCGGGGAACGCTGATTAAACTGCCAAAACGGTGTCTTTGCCAGAGGGACGTCCGGCAGCACATTGTACGGTATTATATTACTTGTATTATTGTTATGTAACGCGGTACTTGTTCCTAGTTTATCAATGCCATTTCCGGATTGGTCTTGCCATAAAGACGTGGGGAAAGTTTATTAAAATGGAAAACCTGTGTCTTTGTGGGAAAGGGGGGGGGGGGGGCGTCCTGCAAAAACACCTACGTTGTCATATTAAAATTGTACGATATTATATTCTTATATTAGAATTGTATTATATTATTATTGTTCTATATTATTAGTAGTAGTAGCAGCAGCAGCAGTGGTATTGTATATTACACTATGTAACACAATGTTTGTTCCTGGGTTATCAATATTGTTTCCTAATTGGTTCTATCTTAAAAACATAGGCAAAGTTGATTATTATTATTATTATTAGAAACCCGACAAGGCGAGTCCAGGGCAGGCAAGGCCACGCTGCTGGCTGTTGTATTGGCTCTCAAGCCGGACCCTTCCCAAGTGCTTAGGACTGTGCGGTGTATCGGCAAATAATGCGTGCAGATCCCAGCGAGGTGGCCTTCCGCAGCCGGCAGGTGGTCGTCCTGTTAGTGCCGATTGCGTTTAAGTGCAGGCCAAGGTCTTGAGGCACTATTATTATTATTACTATGTTTATCTATATCCCACTTTTTCTCTCCACACAGAGACTCAAAGGGTCTCACAACCAAAAGCCTTTCAATACAACCTCAAATACGCAAATACTAAAACAGCATTAAACAACATTAATATTTAAACAAGGTTAAAACTACAGAAACAGCAGAAAAACAGGGCGTCATCACCCATGATACCCATGGACGGTGGTATCGGTCGCGGCTGAGAGGTCCAAGAGAACCGGCAGGGACGCCCTCCCGCTCCCAAGCTGCCTCCCCACCCCTCTCCCCCTAAGCCAGGAATCCAGGCCCCGAGCGGGACCCCTGGGCCCAGGAGGGAACCCTGCGGACGGCACTCCACTGGCCTCTTCTTTCCGTTGGACTGGTTTGCTTACCTTAAAAACTGTCCATCTTCCTCGAAGTGCCCAAAGACTCTTTTTCCTGGAAGTGACTCCCCTGACGTGTGGGGAGGGGTCACTTGAGAGCAGGCAGGGAGTTGAAGCCCAAACACCTAGAGGAGGGAGGGAGGGAGGGGGGGAGAGGGCCGGCGTTGGCCCACACCTGCTTGAGGGCCCGGCACTCACCTGGCTCTGTCCCTGTCGTCTGAGGGGCGCCTGGTGGGAAACGTGGGTCTGCCTGGGCTGTTGGGGGTCCCTTGGAGGTCGGAGGGGCATCCGTCCAGAAGCGGGGCTCCAGCTGTGCGTTGGGGGTCCCTGTTGGGGGTCCCTGGCCCCCTTTGCTGGCGTCCACTCTTGCATTTTCTTTGCAGGAAAAAAGGAGGTCAACAATGAGTGGATTTGCATTGGCTGGGCTGCTTTGGGTTCGGCCTTCGCTTGAAGGGATGCTCCGAGGCGCCGAGGACCCCAAACACCCGCATGGCTCGGAGTACACGCGTCTTGCACGACAGCCCTTCGATGTAGGACTTTGCGTAATGCCCACAATGTCATAAATCACTGCTATCCACATCGGGGCAATTGATCTTTATGACTCCTTTCCATCATCCTGCCCCCTTTTAATAATAATAATAATAATAATAATTTATTTCTTACATGCATTAAACAAAAGACACGCATAGCCATGTTCTCTGTGGGTCAGTACCAGGGTGCTCGTCATTGCATGACACGAGTGATTATGAGAGATGGGCAGACCGACAGTGTCCGTCCTTCTCCACGCCAGCGTGCAGTGTCCGTTACTCCCAAGACACGTCTTGCTGGTCTCCCATTGGCAACCCACCCATTTCAGGGAAGCAGTTTCACAGCAGCATGGCTGCGTGGCTAGGGAAGACCATACACAGAGCGACATAACGTACTATAGCGCACAGAGGATTGCTGTACCGTAGAGCTGCTTAACTTAAATACAATCTACCTTAGCTACACCTGTTGTACTCCCTTTGGTGTGGGGTGGGCTGCACATCAAGTTGGCCACATTACAAAAGGGTCCCATGCAATGCAGCCTAATGTGCCCCGCATGTAGCACATTGGAAAACATGAATAATATTTTGTCTAAAGCCTGAAATAAACAAGGAGAGTTTATCAACATTTGCTGGAAAATACGACAACTACAGAGGATGCCCCCAGGCAACAACAGCCAGGCCGCCTCTATGCAGCATCCCCCACAGATTGGCTTAGCAGCTGCATGGCTATTATTATTATATTTATTATTTATTCCCCACTTTACTCTGGATCGGCCCAAGTCTCCAAGAATAGTTGCAGAGCCCAGCGGCCACTGAGGCGCCTGGAGGATGCCCCTCTGGTCAACCGTGGGCATGCAAACGCAACACCGGACCCGGCAGCACGCCAGGGAGTTCGGAAGGGGAAAGCCAACAGCAGCAGAGAAAAGGTGGATCCACAGGCCGCCAGAACTGGAGACCCACCACCAGGTGTCCCTCTCCCCCAACCCGAAAGAAGTCCCAGAATCCTAGGATCCTGGCGTTGGAAGAGGCCTGGCGGGCCACCCAGCCCCACCCTATTGCCCAAAGAAGCAGGGAAGTCGCCTTCAAAGCACCCCCGGCAGGTGGCCACCCAGCCTCTGCTTCAAAGCCTCCAAGGAAGAAGGCTCCGCCACACTCTCTCTGGCGGAGAGAGAGAGAGAGAGCGTTCTTCTGCTGAACAGCTCTCTCTCTCTTTCTCTCTCTTTCTCTCTCTCAGCCAGGAAGTTCTTCCTCAGGTTCAGGTGGAATCTCCTTCCTTCCCCCCTTCCTCCCTTCCCTGTAGTTTGAAGCCATGGCTCCACTGCGCCCTCGCCTCCAGGGCAGCCGAAAGGAAGCCTGTTCCCTCTTCGCTGTGGCCTCCTTTCACACACCTTGACCCCTGGCCCGGCTCCTCACCTGCCTCTCTCTCCCCGCCTTCTCTCTGCCTTTTGCCCAGTGGCTCTTTCGGCCACTCTGTCCCCCTGGGCTCCCTCTCCAGCCCCCTTGACAATCCTCTGGGTCGCCCTCTTCCTCTGGACACAGGGCTCCAGCTCAGAGCCAGCCCCTCCCTCCCATTGCGCTGCCCAGAAGGGGACACCGTGGGATCCCATGGCCAAGGCAGAAGAGGGGGGCGCATGGGGGGGGAGGGCAGGATTCCCCCCCGGAGTGAGGGGTGCGGCATATGCATGTAGTAAGTAAGCAAACAATGAAACCTTGCTTAGCATCTTTACGGCCGGTCGCTCAGCCACGGCCACCGCTCCCAAAGAGCTTTCTATACGCCGATGACCTTGCCGTGACAACACAAGCCAAAGGCTTTGAAACAGTCGGAATCCTGCTCCGAAAGATCTCTCCGGCACTCCAAAGGGCGGCACCTGAAGCCCAACCCGGCCCGGACACAAGCGTGTCCTTTCCACCCACGGAACCGTGAGGCCAACAGGACATTGAAAGTTACCCGGGAAGGCCAAGAGCTAGCACACTGCTCCCACCCCAAGTATCTCAGTTTCCCCTTGGGCCGAACAGTAACACTTAGGAAACAGTGTGCCAGCACCACCGTGTGGCAACAAAAAGCATTGCAATTAGCCAGTTTGGATTAGCATTGGAGTCGCCATGAAGTTTGCAAAGCCAATCAGTGACACCAGAATCAAGAATGAACACCACTCAGAAAAATTCCAGATAGCAAGCAACCAAGGGCCACTTAACAGAGGGTGCCTCCAGGCAACAGCGGCCTGGCTCCCTCTACGCAGACGCCCTCTCTGATACACTTTGCAAGCTTCTCAGCTGCTAGATGTTATTCAAGCTGGCTCATGGCAACATTCACACTCGCTTGAAACAGACCCGGGTTCTTTCTCCCTCCCTGAACATCGATCCAGGTATATTACATACGCTCCACTTGCAACAAAGGAGTTTGAGCTGGCCTTGGAGTCGCCACGAAGTTTGCAAAGCCAATCAGTGACACCATATGAACACCACTCGGGAGCAGGAGAACTTCAGGCAGCAAGCAGCCAAGTGCCAGTTAAACAAAGGATGCCTCCAGGCAACAACAGCCAGGCAACCTCGATGCCGAGATACCCTCACTGACTGAATGAAATTAGAGTCAAGTTGGACACCCCCCGGTCACGTACCTTTCTGTGAGAGGAGCTCCTTCAGCGTCTCGGCATCGGGGTTGCCAAGCGGGAGGCAAACGTTGAATTTTAGGAAAACGAACCTGTGGAGGAGAAGCAGGATGAGGCGCCGCCTCTGGGCAAAGGGTCAGGGGTCAAGCTTTAACCCGGCCACTCACTGGTTGTATCGCAGGCTGGACTGCTGGCAGTAGTCCCAGGACTTGACTCGGTGTATTACTCGGTCTGGTTGAATGGTGGTCAACCGCCGGCAATTGCAGCTCCCTGCCGTGGCCCCCTCGTTTCCAAACACTGTTGGACACACACACACACACACACACACACACACACACACACACAAAGACCGGGGTCATTGGGGTCAGGAATTGTCATCACCATCGCTATAATTTCTTTAAAATACACTGAATAATAATGTTATTGTTGCCACCTGCTTAAGTGGAAAGCAAAGGGGAAAAGCAAAGGAGGGGGCCTGTGAGGGGCTGTGGGAATGGAGGGGGGGGTTGAACTCTTGTGCTGGCAGGACTGCTGACCGAAAGGTCGGCAGTTTGCATCTAGGGAGCGTGGATGAGCTCCTGCCTGTCAGCTCCAGCTCCCCATGCGGGGCATGGGAGAAGCCTCCCACAAGGAGGATGGCAAAAGAGCAAGCACCCTTAGGCCAACGTCTCCTGGGCAACCTCCTTGCAGATGGCCCGTTCTCTCACACCAGGACCCACTTGCACTTGAAATAGGCCAATGTGCAAACACGGAAGCATCTCTCCACACAATACGTGTTACAATACACAAAACACAGGCGCGAGTTTCACATTCGTCATTAAAACTGCCTGGGTGGGCCTGCCTTAAGAGGGGGGGGGGGGGGGCCACGAAAGGAGGGGGCAGCCAAGACCCCCCCCCCTTATTATTGTTGTGGTTGATCCGCCTTCGAGGAACCAGGCCGCCCGAACCCTTGGCCGGAAGGAAAGAGGAAGCAAGGGAAGGAATGGCCGGGTCACCCGGTGGCCGGAAAGCCCCCGTCGGGCTAAACTGGGAGCAGTGGCCACCAGCACCGAGCTCTCCCCTCCCTCCCCCTCCCTGGGAAAGGCCGCGGGATTCCCAGAGGCTCCCGTGACCCCCTCTCCGGGCAAAGTCAAGGCAGAGGTTCCGAGCATTATTAGGAGGGAGCCCCCCCCCGAAGGCCGCCCCGCCTGACCCGCTTCCGCTGGGCCAGGAGGCGCCCCCCGAGCCCTCTTCTCCCCCGGCAGAGAGAGGCACCTGCCCAGCCACCCCCAGGGAGGGAAGGGAGGGAGGGAGGGGCGCGGCCCTGGCTGCTTCGGGGCTCTGCCTCGCCAAAACCAGCACGAGCAGACCGGGCCTGCCCTCGGGGCCAACTACAGACCCCCCCTCCCCCCATGTGCTTTGGACTTCAACTCCCAGCATTCCTCGCGACGGGCTCCCTCCCGGCTGCCAGGAGGTCTTGTGGGAGTTGAAGTCCAAAACACCTGGAGGGGGGGAGGGGGGGCAGGTTGGCCCAGGCCCGGGTGAGGCCGAACAAGGACCAGGACCCGGCCCGGGTTCCCTGCTTGCAGGCCTAGTGGGCGCCCTCCCTCGGACCCCCCCCCCCAAACCAGGAATCCACCCGGAACCCTCGTGGAAAAGGCAGGTTTGCAAGCCCCCCCTCCCCCCCCCCGCGGCAGCAGGGAAGAAGACCCTCCGCAGAAGAGCAGCAGGCCGGCGCCAGGCTCCCTCGTGGGGGGGGGGGCTGCCGGATCCCTGGGGGGGGCTGCCGGATCCCTTCTTTCCTCCCCATTTGGGGGGGGGGCTATGTCGGGGCCCCGGCTGGCTGCCTTGGTTGGGGCCCCCAGGGGCCACCTCGCCCACCCCCAATGGGCTGCCTTGCGGGGCGGCGATTGCACAGGCTCCAAGGGGGGGAGGGGCTGCCTGCCTGGCTGCCGGGGTGGCGAAGAACCCCGCCCCCCCCGGCCATCTCGCCCGCCCCACCTCCACCTACCCTTCCGGGGACCCAGAGGGAGAGGTTGGCCGGAGCCGGGCAAGAGGAGCGGGGGGGGGCATCTGGGCTGACCTGGCAAGACCCCCCGGAGAAGGAGGAGGAGGGGGAGGAAGGCCAGAGGGGAGGGGCCCATCACCCCGCCTGGCCCGACAAGGCGCCTGCCTGCCTGCCTTCCTTCCTCAAGTTCGGGACCGAAAGCGAAAGAGGGCGGGAGGGGGAGGAGGAGGGGCGGAATGGCCGGGGGGGAGGAGGGCCGAAGGGCGGGCGGGCTGGCCGCCGGGAACCCAGCTGCGTCCCGAGGGGGCTCCTTCCTCCTCCCCCCCCCCCTGGGAGAGGGAGAGAGAGAGGCCCCCGCCGGCTGCTGCAGGGAGAGCCGGGCCCCTTTCTGCCGGGTGGACTCGGGGAAGACACCCCCCCCCCCCCGCTTTCTCCCGCGGCAGAGGCGGCGCCCGCGGACACGGCCACTCCGGGGGGGAAGGGAGGGGCGAGGGAGGGCGTGCCCCCCCTCCCTCTCGGACCAGGGCCGCTCCCCCGAGGCTCCTCCGAGCGACCCCCCCCACACACACACACACTGTCCTGGTGGGAGATGGCCCCCCCGGCTCCTTCCCAGGCCTTTCCCGCCCCTCCCCCCTCTCCCCGACCTTTAACTTGGTGCCACCCCCTCCCCCCCCTCCTGGTGGAGCTCCCCAAGGGGCTCTCAGGACGTCCTTCCCGGGGGGGGGGGGGCTGGAACGTACAGTGAGTTTAGCTGGGGGAGTGGTGGCGACCCCTGGCGGCGGAGAGGGGAGAGGCGGTCCCTGAGGCAGGCCGGCCCCTGGCCATCAGGCGCCTCAAAGGTCAGCGCCAACACCTTCAACGGGGCCGGAATTCCCTTGGGAGCCAGAGTGGGAGTCACGTGGCCTCTCGAAGGTGTTTCTGCAAGTAGCCTGGCAGCCGCGCTCTGAGCCATGCGGATCCTCCGAGCAGTCGGCAGGGGAAGGCCAACGGGCAAGGCGTCGCAATAGTCCAGCCCAGATGTGGCCGTGGCGTGGATGACTGCAGCCAAGGCTTCCTCTGAGAGGTCAGGCGCCGGCGGTCTCGCCTGCCGGAGGAGGAGAAAGGCCTGCTGACTCACACGAGCCATCTGGGCCTCCAGAGTCAGCTGTGAATCCAGGACGACACCCAAGCTCTGAACAGCGGAAGATGGATGCAGGGGGGCCCCATCGAAGTTGGGCGGGGGGCGCCCCTCCAGGCGGGCAGCCAGGCCACAACATCTCAGTCTTGGTAGGATTCACCTTCAACCTCCTGGCACGCAGCCATCTCGATGCAGCCTCAGGGCATCAGGTGAGATTGTCTGGTATGGAGGTGGCTCCAGGCTCCAGCCATAAAAGCAGCTGGGTGTCACCTGCGTATTGGTGGCACTCCAGGCCAATGCTCCGCATGAGGCTGGCAAGAGGTCTCACTAGACCTTGAAGAGGAGGGGGAGAGGATTGCTCCCAGAGGCACCCCGCGTGAGAGGGCAGATCGGTCAGAGAGGGAGAGAGAGAGCCTGGCTCTTGACGGACTCTCCTGATTTTGCCGTTCCCCCCAGCCCTGCTGCTCCCCAGAGTGTGTTCATCTCCATGTTTCCTTCCTTTCTGTGGACATTGTCCACCTGCTTCTCGTGGAGGTCAAGGGCTTCTTTCTCTGTGCCGCCTGACCTGGGGGTGGTCGGAGGGGCCCAGCACTTCCGTGTCCTCCAATAATAATATTCTGTGCCCAGGTGGGTTCCTCAGGTGCTCTGCTCTGGCCGCCTCCTCAGGTGGACTGAACCCCCTTCGGAGTGCCTCCTCCATCCTGTCTGGCCAGTGCTGCTCCTGCCGCCGCCGCCGCCACCGCCTCTGGTGTCCCCCCTGGAGACCTCTTCTTGTCCACAGCCGCACAGTGTACCCGAGTCAACTGCTGCCGAGGGGAGAGGATCCCTCGTTCCCTTTGCTGACCTTGAATGTTCCTGGTGGGCGTGCAGATCGTTGGCAGGTTGTGTCCCTTCTTCCTGGGCTTGCTTCCTTCCTTCCCTCTGCGGCCAGCCAGTGGGTCCCGTGACGCCTGGCAAGAACCCTTCTCTCCTTTGGACTTGGGTCGTGGCCTTTCCTCTCGTGGCTGGCTCTGGGCCTTCCCGCCCTTCCGGTGCCCGTGGTGGAGTCTCCATTGGCCCGGAGAGCCCGGCCAAGGTGGCCCATTCCCTTGGAGGAGGAGGAGGGCTTGGCGGATTCCTCCCGCACGCTCTGCCAGGGCCTGGGTGGCGCATCGGTGCAATGCCTGCAGGAGGACAACCTTCTTCAGGCTGCCCGTAGTAACGTTGACCTATGACCCTGTTGCTCTCCGTTCTGGCCTGCAGCTTCCTTTTCTCTGGCTCCTGAGAAAGCCACCCAAGGACGCTCTCTCCTCTCCCATCCGGACTCTGCAACCCGTCCATGGCAGTTTGGTTACAAGAGAGGCACCCTGGCCTGGCCGGACGTGGCACCGAGAAGCCTCGTCTCAGGCAGACCTGAAAGTGGGCAGATCAAGGGTGTCCCTCTGTACGCTGAACACACGGAGGTTGTGAGTCAACCAAACAGGTTGTTTTTCTCCAAACCGACTTCCTTTTGTCTCTTGTCTGCATGATATAAACAAAGCTGTTTGATTGGAGAGTAGATGCCAGGCCTGGGCCAACTTGGGCCCTCCCTCCCGCCCTCCCTCCCGCCCTCCCTCCTTCCTTCCAAGTGTTTTGGACTTCAACTATTCCTAACAGCTTACCAAAACACCTGGAGGGAGGGCCCAAGTTAGCTCACGCCTGGTGTGTGTGTGTGTATGTATGCATATATATATATATATATATATATATATATATATACACACACACACACACACACACACACACACACACTAGCTGAGGACATGGCGGTGCCCGGGTTGAGGAAGGCATTGTGTGCCAAGGTTGGTTCCTATGAGATGTGTATGTGGCTTGCAGTGGTCTCAGGAAGTTAGTGAAGGTACTGCAAGTCCCGTCATCCATGGTCCATCCCCCTCCCAACAGCACCAGGATGTAGAGTGGGTCATGAGGGCTTTGTGTGCCAAGTTTGGTCTTCATTAGTCATTGAATGAGGGTCGCAGCACTCTTGGGAAGTGAGTGGAGGTACTTCAAGTCCCATCATTCGTGGTCCATCCTCCTCAATACTGCACCAGAATGTAGAATGAGTCATGGGGGCTCTGTGTGCCAAGTTTGGTCTTGATCAGTGTTTGGATGAGGTTGGCAATGGTCTGGTGAAATGAGTGGAGGTACCTCAAGTCCCATCATCCATGGTCCGCCCTCCGAACTGCATCAGGACGTCCATTGGGTCATGGGGGCTTTTTGTGCCAAGTGTGGACATGATTATGCACTGGATGAAGGTCGCAGCGGGCTTGGGAAGTGAATGGAGGTACTTGAAATCCCATCCTTCATGGTCCATCCTCCTCTAAACTGCAGTAGGATGGAGTGTGGGTCATGGGGGTACTGTGTGCCAAGTTTGGTCTTGTGGTTCAGGACCCCCTTGGTCTGTGGGGAATGAAGAGTTTGAAAGTACTACAAATCTCATAAGCTGTGATGATACTTCAAGTCCCATCATCCATGGTCCTCCCTACTCCAAACTGCAGTAGAATGAATCATGGGTCATAGGGGCTCAGTGTGCCAAGGTTGGTTACTGTTAATTCAGGCTATACACAATGTCCCATTAACTGAGGCCTAGTCAGGGAAATCAAGTTAATGAAGCCGTACTGTAAATTTTGGGCCTGGTTTGTGATTTGTAGGGGCTACAGTGTTTTCTGGGAAGTGAATTGGGATGCAAATCCCATCATTCGTGGCCCACCCTGCCCTAAACTCTCTTTTGGGGCCTGGCTATACAAAATGCCCTATTAACTGAGGCCTAGTCAGGAAAATCAAGTTAATGAAGCCTTACTGTAAATTTTGGGCCTGGTCTGTGATTTGTAGGGGCTACAGTGTTTTCTGGGAAGTGAGTTGGGATGCAAATCCCATCATTCGTGGCCCACCCTGCCCTAAACTCTCTTTTGGGGCCTGGCTATACAAAATGCCCTATTAACTGAGGCCTAGTCAGGAAAATCAAGTTAATGAAGCCTTACTGTAAATTTTGGGCCTGGTCTGTGATTTGTAGGGGCTACAGTGTTTTCTGGGAAGTGAATTTATTTATTTATTTATTTATTCGTTCAATTTGATATACCGCTCTCTCTACGCCCAGAGCGGTTCACAGGTTAAAAACACATAAAACATATAAAATACAATAAAACAGATTTAAAAGCCCCCAATTTAAACATGCAACAGCAGAGCTACGGCAGCAATAGCAGCATGCTGGCAGCGGCGCAGCGAGATGGTAAGTAGTGCAGCACTGATCTAGGCGGCAAAAGCCTGTCTGAAGAGCCAGGTCTTTACAGCTCTGCGGAACTGTTCATTCGTGGCCCATCCTGCCCTAAACTCTCTTTTGGGGCCTGTAATGTTCTGGCCTGCTCTGCTGGTAATTGGTAACTTTAAAAGGCCGAATGGCAGGCAGCCGTTTTCTAAAAGCTGAGGGGGAGGAGAAAGCAGGAATCCGTTTTGTTTTCACAGAGCCAAGTGGGGAGGGAATGTGGGTGGTGCATTTCCCCCCCTCAGTGGGAAGAAATCCTGTTGTTTGAATGTAGAGGCCTGGATTCTGGGATGGTGGCTAATCAGTGGCAATCAATGCCCTCTGTCTGGTGCCTTAGAATTTTGGAGTGGCGAGGCTGGCCAATCAAAGGACTTTATGCAAATAGCTGCCAGATATCCGCCCTTCCGCCCTCCGCACACATACATACATACAAACATTCCGCTTTATTAAGGTATACAGAAGAGATATATATATATATATATATATATAGAGAGAGAGAGAGAGAGAGAGAGAGAGAGAGAGAGAGAGAATACTTCTAAAGCCCTACAAATCTCTGTTTTCCTAAGAGATCAGGCACGAGAGGTCATTCAGCCTAACAGCCGAAGACATGGCCTTGCATCATTACGTCTGGTGGAATACCGCAAGGGAAGATGGCGCTCTCAAGGGTTTTTGGCCCTTCTCTGAAAGGTCACGCTTCTCCTTGAAAGTTGTGATCTCCATCAGGTGACGCATGCCAAGTTCCTCTCAAGAGAGAGACGCCACTGGACTCGGGGAGTTCCCACCCAGGCCCTTTCTTTTCTGCAGACCCACAGACTTGCCTTGGAGTGTGTGTGGGGGGGGGGGGAGGAAAGCGATGCTGCGTGTGTGTTTGTGACATCACCAGGTAGGGATCTATGATGTCAACATGCGCACTCTCCTAGGGAGGAGGGTCTTGCTGGAGGGTCCCAGGCTCTAGAGAGACCCCATGGCCCCCCTGGCGCTCCTGGCACTCCTGGCCCTTTGGGAGGGGGCAAGGGCTCAAGGTGTGGGCTAAAAGGGAAAGGGTGGGGGGCAGCGATGGGTGGCAGGGAGAGCAAAGGGCAGGGGATCTCCATTGGCCCACACACCCACACCCACACACACCCTCCCCCCTCTCCCGTTGGGGAACATCATCACCCCAAATGGAAATGGGGGTCAAGGTGCCCTCTGCGAGCCATGGTGACACCCTCCCTCTTCTTCCTATTATTATGATTATTCTACTGACCCAAAACCACAGTCTGTCACAGCAGACGAGATCTCTCGGCTGGATTTCGTATCACAAAATCAGAAGTCGACCCCTTCCCAAGCGCCTAGGGCTGCGTGATGTATTTCCGTATGATGCGCGCAGGCCCAAGTCGGGTGGCCTTTTGCAGTTGAGCGGTCGTGATGTCAATGTTTATTGTTTCCAAATGGGACCCCCTGCCCTGGTTGCTGCCAGAGCCTTTGCTGCTCCATTATGAGGTCTTGATCACGGCTGAGCTTTTCCTCAGTGCGCCTCCCGCCCGGAGCGGCGACAACAATCATCCATATTTTTTTTTCCTTTTCCACAATCGTGATGCCTGGTGTCTTGTGTTCCGAAACGTTGTCAGTCTGGATTCGAAAGTCCCTCCGGGTTTTGCGTGTACCTTTTCCGCTCCCTTTGCAGGTTGAGGGTCCCTCTACCAGGTCTTTTCTGCCGGCCGTGGTCCTCGTGACGTAACCTCCAGGGAATCCCTTGGGCCACCGAGCTGGGCCTCTGCTTGTAGTCCGATTTTGTGCGGTTTTCTTGCAGCAGCTGAGGAGAGGGCCGCGGTGTCCTCCGCTTCCTTGCACAGCCTGCATCGGCCTTCATGGCCTTGGTCCTGAGGTCTTGGTCCTGGGCTGCGAGAACCAGGCCTTCTTCCGCCTCCTTCTTCCGGGTTCCTCTCGTGATTAGCCATCATCACCAGGCCTTCTCCTTGTCAACTTTTCCTTCTGTTTGGTCAAGGAACTGCCCATCCAATGCTTTGCTGTGCCAGCTGTCCGCTCTGGTTTGGAGTGTGGTTTTCTTGTACTGACCCTTTGTCTGCTGTGCTTTGAGAAGTTTCCAACTACTGACTTCTGTCAAAGCAGGTTCTTGGCTTTCCTTGACACCTTCTGCCCGGGAATCTCGTGCTGTTCTTCTTCAACTGCCTGCTTGACTTGCAAGAGTCCTCGGCCACCAGGCCTTCTCGGCAGACGGAGCCGGTCAACATCACTGTGAGGATAATAATAATAATACAATAATAATAGACGTTATTTATAACCCGCCTCCATCTCCGCAAAGGGGACTCGGGGCAGCGAACAGGAGGCCAAGCCCAAAAGAACAATACAAACGCAATTGAACATAAGAAAGAGAAATCATAACAAAATATATAAAATGACAAACAATATAGCAACACGTAGTATAGTCAAGGGGACGGGTGGGCCAAACCCTGGGTGGGAGAGGAGCCCAGGCAGGCAAGGCAGGGCAGGGCAGGGCAAGGCAAGGCAAGGCAAGCGGTGGGGTTTGGCCTTTGGGGGGGAGCCGCTTTCTAAGGGGGGTGAGCTGGAGGTGGGGACAAAGGTCGGGCCGGACGGTCACTCTCCGAAGGCACACCGGAAGAGCCGGGTTTTAGCTCTTTCTTGAAGGCTTATTATTATTTATAGCAGGCATGGGCAAACTCTTTTGCCTCGGGCCGCATCGTGGGCCTGACCGAGGGGGCCGGGCCGGGTGGGCCAGGAGGGAGAGGGCCGGTGAGAGGGTGAGGCTTGGAGGGGGCGGGGCAGGGGGCGGGTGATCCTCGGGTGGTCCTCCTGGAGTGAGGACAGGGCTGCTTGCTCCATGCTTGTGCCGGGAGGAAAACGAGAGATGCGCGACTGCCTTGATCCTCTCCCCCGATATTTGGGCCGCCCTCTCGGCATTACGCCAGGTGGAGGGGGGGCCAGGCAGGAAAGAGGCCGGGAATGCTCCGGAGGGCTCTCAGCCACTGCAGGCCTGCCTTGGCCGTCCTCTCGGCATAAGGAGGAGAGGGCCGCACGCACCGTTCCTATGCCGGGAGAAGGGTGGGCGAGGCGGGCAGTGGCCGAGAGCGCTCCAGAGGGCTCTTAGCTGCTGCGTGCCTCCCTCCTCCGTCCTTCCTGCATAAGGATGCGAAGGGCCACCATGTCCTTATGTCGGGAGGTCGGGAAAATAAGGAGGGCCTGAGGTAAGGTCCCAGGGGGCCACATCCCCCCCCCCAGGCCTTGGTTTGCTCAGGCCTGATTTATGCCTCCCTGCTGAATTTCTCCCAAAGGAGGCTCAAAGAGCAACTTCATGAGCACGCCATTTAAAACACTCACTTCGTTAGTTAGGCCATCCCTCGTAGGACGAAGGTGATGGTCCTCCAAGTGCAGTGTCTTGGTGGCGGGTCCGTAGGTGGCTGTGGCGCCATGTTCTGGATCCGCATGTTCTCCCATAGTGAGGACATCGATTTCCAGACGGAAGGCGGTCCCGGTCAGGGTTGGCTTGATGCTCCTTCTTCCTCTTGGCCCATCTCTCCCTTTCGCCCCCCATTCATGCCACTTTGAATTCTGCAGCACTACTGGTCACAGCTGACCTCCAGTTAGAGTTCTCGAGGGCCAAGGCTTCCCAGTTCTCAATGTCTATGCTATGTTAGTTTTAAGTCTGTCTTTAAATCTCCACCAACATTACGTTTCCCGTTCTTGAGTTGGGAGTAGACTAACTGCTTTGGGAGGCAATGGTGACCTTTGGGTATTCGGACAACGTGGACAGTCTAGCGGAGTTGTTGGCGGGGGCCATCGCTTCAATGCTGGTGGTCTTTGCTTCTTCCTCCAGCACGCTGACATTTACCGCCAGTCTTCTTCCCAAGAGATTGGCAGTAGTAAATAGTAAATAGTAGGGAAACTCAGCGGATGGATTTCCCGGACCAAAGCCAGGCCTCTGAGCGCACAAATCTTCAGCTTCTGGCCTTGAATCCCTGAATATTGAGTTGACTTAGAGTCGCCATCTGCACTGAACTGGGCCGAAGCCACCAGGCAGATGGGCTTTGGAGTCCTTGTTAGCGTCGATGCCACATGAACAGCTTCCCAATGTCTTGAACGAATAAGCTTGATTACTTACTTACTTACTTACTTACTTACTTAGGCGATCCCTTGTTGTCCGAGTAGGATGGTCCTCCAGGGTGGGTGTCCTAGTGGTGGGTCCGTAGGTGACTGTGGAGCCCGATTCTTGACCTGCATCTTCTCCCTTCCGCAGTGAGGGCATCGGTTTCCAGACGGAAGGCGGCCCCGGTCGGGGTTGGTTTGACGTACCTTCTTGCTCTTGGCACATTTCTCTCTTTCACTCTCAATTCGTGCCCCTTCAAATTCCACAGCACTGCTGGTCACAGCTGACCTCCAGCTGGAGCGCTCAAGGGCTAAGGCTTTCCAGTTCTCGGTGTCCGTGCCAGAGTTTTTAAGGCTGGCTTTGAGCCCACCTTTCAATCCCTTTTCCTGTCCTCCAGCCTTCCGTTTCCCGTTCTTGAGTTCGGAGTAGAGCAACTGCTTTGGGAGACGGTGGTCTTTGGGCATCCAGACAGCATGGCCAGTCCAGCGGAGTGGATGGCGGAGGAGCATGGCTTCAGTGCGGGTGGCCTTTGCTTCTTCCTCCGGCACGCTGACATTTCCCTGCCTGTCTTCTTCCCAAGAGGTTGGCAGGATTTTCCGGAGGCAGCGCTGATGGAATCGTTCCAGGAGTAGTTGAGAGTGACGTCTGTCGACAGTCCGCGTCTCGCAGGCCTAGAGCAGGGTTGGGAGGGCCATGGCTTCATCCACAAGCCCCTGGGTCTCCCGGCGGATGTCCCGGCCCCCAAACACTCTCCGCTTCATTCGGAAGAATGCTGCGCTCGCAGAGCTCAAGCGGTGTCGTATTTCGGTGTCAGTGTTGACTTTTGTGGGGAGGGGGCTGCCGAGGGAGCAGAAGTAATGCTGTATGTTTTATGGTTTCATATTGTATACTCCGGCATCGAATTGCTGCCCCTTAGCTGCTCTGAGCCCCCTCCCCCACCCGGAGGGGTGAGAAGGGCGGGGTAGAAATATTGCAAATAAATAAATGAGTAAGTAAGTGGCCAGCGTTTTCTAATGTGACCCCATGAAGCTGTATTTCTGGCCTTGGAGAGGGATTGGCCGGTGCCTTTTTATGGGTTTCTCCATGTTCAATGACAGGCCGAGCTTCTCATATGCTTCTGCGAAGGTGCTTAGAGTGGCTTGCAGGTCTTCTTCAGAGTGCGCACAGACAACGTTGTCATCAGCATATTGGAGTTCTGGGACAGAGGTTGTTGTGGCCTTGGTTTTGGCTTCCTGTCCGCTGAGGTTCAATAGCTGGCCATCTGTCCGGTAGATGGTTTCCACTCCGGTGGAAGCTTCCCGTCAACAAGGTGAAGTCTCATAGCGATGACGATGGAGAATAAAGTTGGGGGGATAACACACCATCCCCGTTTGACACCCGATTCCACCTTGAATGGGTCACTTTGGGAGCCATGGCTGCCCAAGACGGCGGCCATCATGTCACCCTGGAGGAGCCGCAGGATGTTCACAAATGTGTCAGGGCACCCCATTTTTTGGAGGAAGATGGCCCGAGAGCAGCCCTGCGATTCACTGTGCCGGACGCCTTGGCCAGGCCAACGAATGCCACGGGCAGAGGTGGGCTTTCTTCTCCGCCTTCTTCTTGGCGCTGCCGTGCCGTGAAGGTCACGCCCGCGGTTCCTCTGGAGGGGCGGAAGCCGTTCTGGGATCCTGGGAGGAGGGCGTCTTCCGAGAGGGGTCGAAGGCGGTTGGCGAGGATTCTTGCTTGGATCCCCCCCCCCCCAGCGGAGGTTAGAAGGGAGACTCCTGGGTAGTTTCCGCAGTCTGCTCCTTCCCCTTTTTTGGAGAGGGGGGGTGGTGGGGGCACCCTTGAGGTCTGCTGGGATTTCCTCGGTCGCCCACGCTTTTCCTATGAGCTGGTGGAGATGTTGTGTCCGCTCAGGTCCTCCCCCTTTAAAGACTTCAGCAGGGATCCCCTCAGGTCCGCTGGCCTTGTTGTTTGTGTTGGCTGGTGGTGTTGCCGACCTCCTCCAAACGGGGCAGCGTTGCAAGCTCACCCTCGGCCTGTTGTTGCGGGATTTGTGAGAGAACCTCTTCGGCCACCTCGGAGCTGCGATGCCGGAGGTTTTGGTTGAGCTCTTTCCAGCACTGGGTGATTGGTTCTTTGTCCGTCAGAAGTTTGGTTCCACCTGATGCGCGTAGAGGGTGTTTGCCGTGGTTTCTTGGTCCGTAGGTGACCTTTGCGGCTTTAGGGCATCCCTGAGTGTAACGGCTCACTGAATGTGCCTGAATGACTCACGGAGAAGACACTCACCGGATACCATGACAAGCACTTTAATCGGGATGCAATACAATTCAAAGACAGAACTGGCAAACAGTCACAAGGCTCAGCTTTAAATACCCATTTCCCCATTTGAACGAAGGTCCCTCCCGTTGTCCAGGAAAGCCCGGGAAGGGACTCTTGGCAGAGCTCCCTTTTCGCGCCAAAGGCTTTAGCCGTTTGTCCAAGGCCACAGGTGCTTATCTCAATGTTTACAGGCTGTTGGAGACTTGCTTTGGGGCCTGCTCAGAGGTCACAATTCATGCCTCTCACACCTGAGCATCGTGGGTACCTGCCAAGGGCTGGGTTTCCTCAGCCTCCTTTCTCCGCCAGATGCTCTTGAGATCCCTGGCCCTTCTTTGGACCTTGGCCTTTGCACTCGCGTACATGGAGGGACCGTCACACATTTGAAATATATTTGTTTATTTATTCACTCATTCCGTTTTGCATGCCGCCTTTCCCCGAGGGCTCAGGATGGATTGCAGAGAGAATAAAAGAACCGAGAAAAAGGAAAATTAAACTCTTGGCTAAAAACCATAAAAGTATTTACAGCTGGTTAACCAGGCCAGGCCCCGAAGGCCGCTCTCTGGCCGCGGGAACAGAAGCGCCTTGCACGCTCTGCGGAACTTGGTGAGATCTCTCAATGCTCGCACGTCTTCCGGCAGAGCGTCCCAAAGAGTTGGAGCCGTGATCGTGGAGGCTCGTCGTCTTGTCGATGTCGGGCGATACGGGCGGCAGGCAGGAATCATCAAAAGATTTTGGTCAATGGAGCGCATTGACCTCTGGGGCTGATATGGGGTGTGACGGTCCCTCGGGTACGACGGCCCCTGACCACATAAGGCCTTGTATGCAAACATTAAAACATGATTCAATAGACACAGTATTGAAATTCACCACTAAAAACCATTCCTCCCCTTCCTCCCCCTTTCTTCCTCTTTCTTCCTCTTCACTTCTCCCCCTTCTTCCTCCGTCTCCTCTCCCTTTCTTCTTCCTTATCCTCTTTCTGCTTTTCCTCTTCCTCCTTCCTCTTCCTCCTTCTCTACTTCTTCCTATTTTGCTTCCTTCTACTCTTCCACCTCCACTTCCACCTTCCTCTTCCTCTGTCCTCCTCTTCCTCCTTCTCCACCTCTTCCTCCGTCCTCCTTCCCCTTCCTATTTCTTCTTCCGCCTCAGGCTGCGGATTCCGGCCAGAGTACGACGGCGTGCAGGGCTTCTCGGTGGGGGGCTCCCGCATTGTGGGGGGCTCCAAGGCGGCCGAAGGCAAGTGGCCCTGGGTGGTCAGCATCCAGACCGGCACCTTCCACTTCTGCGGGGGGTCCATCGTCCACCCCTGGTGGGTCCTTTCCGCCGCCCACTGCTTCACCAAAGAGGGGTAAGCCGGGCTTGGAAGGGTCCAGAGACGGGCCTTTGGCCGTTTCCTCAAGCGATGCCTACAGGCATTCCTATGTGGAACAGAACCTCTAGAGCCATAGGAGGTCCGAGCTGGAGGGGCCAACACGCCTCCCACACATTATGGTACTTGGGGGTGGGGGGTCCCCCAAAGCTAAATCCCAGAGGATACTGAGGACCCCCTGGAATTACTGTCATCGTCATATTTATTATTATCGGTATGGAGATGGTACTTCACGCCAGTCAGATTGAACCAGATTGGTAAGAAATGTCCAAATCGGCGGTGGAGAGGGCGTCCAGCAATCGGCTCATCTCTCCGTACGTGGTGGGCTTGCAAATAGATTCCAAATTTTGGGGAGCAATATTTAAAGAGATAAGGGGGGGGGGACGAAATCTGAGGAGAAGAGCGCACCAGGAACAGGTTTCCTGCCGACGTGGGATAATAACAAAAGTCCGCCAGAAATAAAGGAGTTCGCCTCCCATTTGGTAATGGCAGCGAGGCTGACCACGGCTCAAAACTGGACGGAAAAGCGTGGTTTCAGTTAGGAGACGGGGACAAAGATGTACGGAGCACAGCAATAAAATCATAAATTGACGCGCCGTATTAAGGCTAAAAATGAATTTGGAAATTAATTGGTTTTGGGAAATATGGGGGGAACGTATAGAATAAATACGTGTTTGCTGGTGGGCAAGGGAGCAACCCTGCAGCGGAAACGGGTGGTGTCGTGGAAATAACCTTGTCAGCATTTTCGTCCAGTGGAAGGAGGGGGAGGGGCGGAGGGAGGGGCGGAGGGAGGGAGGGAGCACCCACCTTTATTTCATGACCAGGCATTTGTACACCAGCACAAGGCAACATTTTAGATTGGTTTTTAATGGAAGTGGGTGATTATGGCCAATGTTTTTATGGACTGAACATTGTTTTAATCCAGAGTGAATGGTGCTAATGTAGTTGTATTTTAATGTATTTTTAATGTATTTTAATTGTTGAAGGGTTTATATTGTGATTATGTGAGCATCGAATTGTGCCGTACTGTAAGCCGCTCTGAGTCCCCCCTTGGGGGTTGAGAAGAGCGGGGTAAAATCCCGAAATAAATAAATAAATAAATGAGTAATATCTTAAGATTGGTCAACACGTTGAAGCGCAACTCAACAGAATGAAAACATCATCATGTTATTGTCATTTTTTTACAAAAGGAGGAAGCACATCAAGGTGGCGGCCGGGAGCAACCTGCTGGGGCGCAACAACGTGACACGCTGGGTGCGCAAGGTGCGCCTGCACCCGAACAAAGACCGCACGACGTCAAACAACGACATTGCGCTGCTGCTGCTGGAGGAGCCCATCCCCTACAGCCCCTTCCACAGCCTCCTCTGCCTCCCCGACCTGACCGTCGTGCCCGATGACGACCTCTGGCAGAGCTGCTACGTGGCCGGGTGGGGGCTCACCAGCCCCGGTGAGTGAGTGAGTGAGGGAGTGAGTGAGCGAGGGAGTGAGTGAGGGGGACCGGGGACCGGGCAGGAGATCTCAATTATAGGGAGTTTATTGATCAGATCAATGTACAAATGGGAGCGGGCGCCACGCTGCACCTCAATCCGGCTTCTGTTTGTATAGACAACCTGAACTTTCCTTTCCCGGGGACCTTTTTCCTTTCTGTGCGCCGGCAGGTGCCATAAGGACATCAGGCCACGGCAACATCCCTGGGAGTTTGTTTTTAAAAAAATATCAAAATTGTTTTTATTAGTAAACAACATATATACAACGTATACAGGACATACCTACATACATTTATACAACGACATAAAGGGGGCTATACTGCGGTGGAGTGGGGAGGGGGAAACTACTAGGGAGGGGCAGTAATAGGCGTAGGTATGAAACCAATGGGGTAAGTAGAAGCATGTTGACTTCGCGTTGTGCTACTAGGCTTAAATCTGCTTTGTTGCTGTGACCCATTACGTCAGGCTAGCTGATTAGCTGTTGTGGTGCAGCTGCCCACCGGACCCCTTTCCCCCCAAACACCCCACAGACGAAGAAGAACAGCAAGTTCAATGAGGAAAGAGTCTGTAATATGAAAACAGTTTCAAACTGCATCCACAAAAACCAAGGACCAACTCTGAACAGGAATTCCAAAATTACTTGAAGCAAAAGCAAGGAACTGCCATCCCAGGGTTGTTGCACCGAACGAGAATGACACCCAAAAGCTTGAGCGCATGAACACGGCCATAATGCAAAGGCTTGGGACTTGAAGCCAGGTCTGTGATCCAAACAGGAGGCATGGGACATAAACAGGGAAGCCAGACCCAGACCCAAGGACGGAGGTGCTCACTTGGAGCCCCAGAACGGGCAGCTTGACCCACGAAATCGCTTGAGGACCCCCCCCCCCTTCTTGCTCGCGACATCACTCTTCCTCGCGCCTGGGTTTCCTCCGCGTGTGTCCCAGGCCTCCTGCTTGGGTCACAAGTCTTGTTCCAAGCTTCAAGCCTTTGCCGTGGCCTTCCAGCCTCGGGGAACACCGGACGTGCCTGTGTCTCACAGGGTCCCTTCTGAGCTGCAAACGCTGGGTTATGGGAAGCCCCCCTCCCCCCCCCCCTCCGTCCTCCACGTTCCCTCCAGAGCCACCCCCTGGCCCATTCCCATGAGCACTGCGGCCTGTTTCCCCGACAGCAGGATCCAAGCGATCCGAGACATTCCCATGGTCTCAAAGCCACCTTCGCTTTCCCCCAGAAACACTGGCTAACCAGGAAATCTTCGCCCTCGCCCTCAGAGGCTTCGCAGGCCTCGGCCTTAGCCTCCTCGTCCCCCGTCATCGAGGAGAAGCTTGGTGGCCTTGCTCACGTGCCAACCCGCGGCCCCTCCCGGCCTCCTCCCCTGCGCCTGGCTTTGCAGCCTTAGAAAACCCACTCGTGAAACCTCTCCGCCTGGGGGTCCTTGCTGGGTCCTGGGAGTGGCGTGAGGTTCCGCTGCCGGCCCCAGCTTCTGCCAACCTAGCAGTTCGAAAACATGCAAATGTGAGTAGATCAATAGGTACCGCTCTGGCGGGAAGGTAACGGCGCTCCATGCAGATCGCATGACCTTGGAGGCGTCTACGGACAACACTGGCTCTTCGGCTTAGAAATGGAGATGAGCACCCCCCCCCCCCCCCGAGTCGGACGGGACTAGACTTAATGTCAGGGGCAAACCTTTACCTTTACCTATTAGGCAATTATCAATAGACACGCGGTGTGGTTGCAAATCAAAGCAGTGAGTAATAGGCTTGTTTGATTTTTAAAAATGTTTCAAAACTGGCTTCGGATGCCAAGGGCGCTGGCGGTGCCATTCGGAATTGAATTCCAAGTCTTTTGGGGGGGAAATCGGAACTTTCCAAAATTTCTGAAACTTTGGAATACCTCATTAATAACAGATACGCATGCGCAGACGGAAGAGACGCTGGAGGGCCTGTCGCCGCCGCCCCCTCCTCCTCCGCATCAACAGCCGAGGCAGGCCTGGAGTGGACGGAAGGGCCCTCACTCAGGCCGAAGCCCGGCCGTTCCTTCTGCTGGCCTTGAGTGAGTGCCTTCAATAGAGGCTCCGGTCAGGCCTTCTGGAGGCAGCGTGGCTCATCGCACGCTTGTTTTGTTTTCCATAGGGCCCTTCCTCACAGCCACGTAACCCATAATATCAAGGCAGAAAACCCCACAACATCTGCTTTGGACTGGGTTGTCTGGGTCCACATTGTCACATATTCCAGTTCAAAGCAGAAAGTGGGGGACTTGATGTTTCCCCAAGGAGATTATCCGATTAGGAGAGTTCTAGTTTCCAAAGTACCCCTTGAAACCCCGAGCAGAGGGAGGGGCTCCCAAGTGGAGTTGTGTTTCTCAAGGAAAAGATTAGCAGATTAGAGGAGATTTCTTGTTCCCAAAAGTACGACGCGTAACCCATACAGTCAAGGGGGGGGGGCCCTTAGAGGTATTTTTCTTCGGCGTTGAGTATTTATGTCACAGCGGATAGGCAACAGAAATATAGAAGTTTAATTCCCCATCGGCCCAAAAACTCCAGTCTCTGTTCGAGTGAATAATGAAACTCTCATTCAATTCACAAGGTAAATATATAACTTTGTATTGAATTGTATTTAACAATAACTGGCAAAACATCGAAAAACAACAGCCATCACAGCTACCTTTCTAAACATCCTTTCCTCACAGATATCAAATCCCAACTGACAAATCCCAACTGTCACTTTGTAACGGAAATTCCTCAAGGTTCCATTTAGCAGTCTTGAGACAGCGCCATCTGGTGTCAAACATGTCACACTGCAGGTCATCTCAAACTGCGAAAATATATCTTGTGCTGACTCATGAATTGCTATTCAAAATGCAATAATCTGACACTCCTCCTTCATGAGCAACACAAGTACACACATTACTTATAATAACAATATCTTCTTACAAAATACATTTAATTTACAATTAGTCAATGCTTTTGTAAACATATCAGCCATATTCTCATCTGACTGGACATACACAGGATTAATAAAACCATCCTGTACTAACTTTCTAACATTTTGGTACCTTACCCCAATATATTTTGTTCTCTGCTTTAATCCTTCAGCATTTGATATTGCTATACAAGATTGAGAATCAGTAAATAAAGATATCTTATCTTCAAAACTTTGGAACTTGTTTACTAGAGCCTTTATCCACTCTAGTTCTGTACAACAGTCAGACAAAGCAGAAAATTCGGCTTCTGCCGTGGATAAACAAACGTGTGACTGTTTACGAGATTTCCATGTCACTTGTATCCCATTAAAACTAATTAGATACCGGAACATGACAAGTTTTGTTCGTTGTCACCAAAACTTGCGTCTGCAAACCCCTTCATACCGCTTTCTTTTGGACAAATTTTTAGCTTTTTGTCACATGTTCCTTTCAAATATCTTCACACTCGTTTTACAGCTTGCCAATCAGTTAACGTTGGTTCATTCACTCTCCTGCTTAGTACATTAGTGGCATAGGCGATGTCAGGCCTAGTCCAATTTGCCAAATACAAGAGGCTCCCAACCACTGATCTATACAATGTTTGATTGTCAAACATTTCACCTCTATCAAGCTTTAAAAATCTGGTACCATTGAGTTGCTACTGTTTTACACAGAGTCAATCTTGTTCTCTCAAGTAACTCAAAAATTTTGTCTTTTTGATCTAGACAAATATCTTTTTCAGTTCTAGTTACATTTACGCCTAAGTATTTCTGGACTTCTCCAAGATCTTTTACAGTCATACTTGAGTTTAGTCCCTTAAAAACTTGTTCCACATCCCTTTCGGATGGTGCTAGTACTAAGAGATCATCGACAAACACCAAAACAAATGTTTGCTTTTTAGACTCTTTTCCTTTCTTATATACACATGTATCTACACTGCTTCTTTCGAAGCCAAGACCCTTTAACTTTTCGTCTATACACTGGTTCCAGCATCTCGCTGCTTGCTTTAGCCCGTATAATGCTTTCCGTAGTCGATACACACCAGTTGGAGTATCTTTTTCAAAACCAGGTATTGCTCTCATATATACATTGTCAGTCAGCTCTGCGTTTAAATAAGCTGTGGCAATGTCAAAGTGCCTTATAACATACTTTCTTTGCACACCGATGCCTAAAGCAGTCCTAATTGTTTCAGGTCTAATCGTTGGAGCATATACCTCATCATAATTTTGATT
>JARBWK010000008.1:152502889-152607660 GCA_030556195.1 Anolis apletophallus
GCTGCAATTTGCAGTGTTATTCAAAAAACTTTTCTATGAATTATGGGTTATGTAGTATCTCTGTGCTCTGCAATTCTGGATTCTGTGTTCTGGGATCTGGGCCCATAACCTCTTCGGCGTTGAGTATTTATGTCACAGCGGATAGGCAACAGAAATATAGAAGTTTAATTCCCCATCGGCCCAAAAACTCCAGTCTCTGTTCGAGTGAATATCGAAACTCTCATTCAATTCACAAGGTAAATATATAACTTTGTATTGAATTGTATTTAACAACAACTGGCAAAACATCGAAAAACAACAGCCATCACAGCTACCTTTCTAAACATCCTTTCCTCACAGATATCAAAATCCCAACTGACAAATCCCAACTGTCACTTTGTAACGGAAATTCCTCAAGGTTCCATTTAGCAGTCTTTAGACAGCGCCATCTGGTGTCAAACATGTCACACTGCAGGTCATCTCAAACTGCGAAAATATATCTTGTGCTGACTCATGAATTGCTATTCAAAATGCAATAATCTGACAATTTTGTGTGGTTCCCCCAGGAAATTATTCGTTCCCAACCCTGTCCTTCCCTTGCTAGGCGGTGGCGTGGCACCTTTCCCACCCGCGCAGCCTGCCCTAGCCCCTTCCCCTTCGCGCCCCTGGCTCCCCCTCCCCACGGGGTTTCCCCTCATTGGCTGGAGGCAGGCGTCCCCGCATGCACGCTGCTGCTTGCCTCAAAGCGCCGGGTCTTTTCCGATTCACTTCCTGAGTCGGAACAAAGATGGCGACAGTGGCTTCAAATGGGAAGGGTTCTTCCAGGTTCCCAAATGGCTTCAAATCGCTCCAAAAAGGAATTTGATCCGAATTTAGTCCAAATTACAAAGACTCCGGCTGGACCTGACCACGCCTAGTGATTAATCCACATTTGCCATTGTTACGTGTCCCTTGAGCAGATGCTGGCCACCTGGAGTGCCTCTGGAGTGGCCGTGAGAAGGTCCTCCTCCCGTGCGCATGTGGCAGGGCTCAGGCCACATTGTAGTCGGTGGTCTGTGGTTTGCTCCTTTCCACCCTCGCATGCTGTGGACTCCATAGGCCATTTCTTAAGGTTGGCCCGGCGTCTCGCGGTGCCGGAGTGCAGTCTGTTCTGGCAAGTTGCCCGTCTTCCGTGTGCCCAGGAGGGAGCCTCCCTTGGTATCAGCCATGGGTTGAGGTTCCAGGTTCTAGTCTGCCACTTTTGGACTCTCGTTTGCTGAGGTGTTCCTGCGAGTATCTCTGTAGATCTTTGAAAAGTATTTCTTGATTTAAGGCGTTGGTGTGCTGGCTGATCTCCGAACAGAGGACAGGCCGGAGATGCCAATGCCTTGGTCCTTCCATCACTGGCTGCTACTTCGCGACAGGTGTCAGGGGGTGCAGCATTGGATAGTACCGTTTCTCCAGCAATGCGAGGCATCCTGTGATAATGCGGTATGTCTTAGCGTGGTGCAGTGTATTCCACACTGGAGATGCGTACTCAGCAGCAGAGTAGCAAAGCGCAAGGGCAGGTGCCTTCGCTGCGCCTGGTTGTGACCCCCAGGCCGGCTCAGTCGGCTTCCGTAGGATATTGTTTCTAGTGCCGCCCACTTTTTGCTTGGCATTCAAGCAGTACTTCGTGTAAGTCAAAGGTCTAGGGCCAGTGTACCTGAGGGACCGCCTCACCCCATATGTTCCCCCGAGATCACTATGCTCGGAAGAGCGAAATCTTCTAACTGTGCCATCTATTCGATCCTATCTCTCCACAACAAGGCAACGTCCTTCTGTGCACTGTAACGCACTGCCGGATGATGTTCGGGCCGTCCACAGAGCTCATCCCATTCCGGAGGGCATGCAAAACCACCTTGTTCGGGCTCGTTGTAATATTGTAATCCTCCGTTTCACCACATTTTATGTACTACCCTATCTACGGTATTTTATGTAACTGTCCTGCAATTTTATGCAATTCTATGTGTACTGCTGTACGATTTGTTGTAATGTGGTCATGTGTGAACCGCCCCGAGCCTGCAGGAAGGAGCGGTATACAAAATCAAAGAAAGAAAGAACGAAAGAAAGAAAGAACCGTCCAGGGTGACGCCCAGGGATTTGGGTGCGCTGCAGTGCGCCAGTGGGATTCCTTCCCAGGTCATAATCCTCAGAGGTTGAGAAGCTTGTATGTTCTTAAGGTGAAAGGCACACGCCTGCGTTTCAGATGGATTTGGGGTCAGCTGGCGTTCCCTGTCACGGGCAGGAAGGGCACCTAGGGCTTCGGAGAGCTTCTGTTCGACCCTCTCTAAGCTCCCGCTGGCGGTGGTGGCGCGATCGTCAGCATAGGTGAAACTGTCCCTTCTGGCAGCAGCTGATCACTTGTGTAAATGCTGAACATGGATGGAGCGAGCACGCTCCCGAGGCAGGCCGTCCTCCGGCTTCTCTAGCCCTGGAATTCAACAAAAAAGTCCCTGTTTTGTAGCAGATTTCCTATGAGGCGGGTGAGGTTTTCCTCAGGAGACGACAATGATTGTGGTGCCCTGAGCGGCTGAGAGGTCTATGGAGGCGGCTCCTGTGATCTCTGCCTCTCGAAACCTCCTCCTATGTCCTGAGCCAGGTTCAGCGCTTGCGATGCGCAGCTTCTGCCTTTCCTGGGACGTTTCGCACAACGGCAAGTTTGAAAAAACGCCCTTTGTGTTCCTAAATGCGTCTCGACTGTTCTCTCAACGCGCTTCTGACACAATAAGTAAATAAATGCCCTCGTTCAGCAGTTTCCATGAGCAAGTATCACAGAAGGTACTATTAGCAAATATTGTGAAGCAAATACATCTCATATTCCAATTATTCCAACCTATTTGTCTTCACCAGCGCTCATAGAGGCATCCTCATCCTCATCCTCACCATCATCACCATTGAATGATTGAATGCTGTGAACCCGGCTTGAACTTTTAGGTGGGCACCGGGATGGTGATTGTGGTGGTAATTCATCATTATTTTGACTTAGAGGATTCACCCCCCGCCCTTCTCCTCCTCTACCTCTGAAGGGGGGCTCCAGCCGGCCCACGTTGGCAGAAATTCGGTGCCCCACATATACAATCAATAAAAACAAGTTACATAGTAAACAACAACATTCAACAGATTGAAAACCATTTAAAAGTGCAAAAAATCTGAGCTCAAAAATCACCAATGAAGCCAATCCACAGCCCATAATAGTAATAATAATAATAATAATAATAGAATTCTAGAATCCCAGGGTTGGAAGAGATCTTGTGGGCCATCCAGTCCAACCCCATTCTGCCAAGAAGCGGGTAAATCACACTCAAAGCACCCCTGACAGATGGCCACCCAGCCTCTGTTTCAAAGCCTCCAAAGAAGGAGCCTCCCTCCACCAGACTCTGGAGCAGGGGGAGGGGGGGAGGTCCACTGCCAAACAGTTCTCTCTCTCTCTCTCTCTCTCTCTCTCACACACACACACACACACACACCTTTAGGCGGAATCTCCTTTCTTTTGAAGCCATGCCCCCCCCCCCCCCATTGCGCCCTAGTCTCCCTCCAGGGCAGCAGAAAAGGACCCCCCTCCCCAGGACGTATTCCCCTCACACCCGATTCACGCAGGGCCCTCACCCGGCCTCCTCTCGGCCTCCTCTCCTGGAGGCTAAACACGCCCGGCAGCTCTTGAGGCCGCCCTGTCCTCACCCCCCCCCCCGGTGGGTCCCTTGAGCCGCCCTCTTCCTCTGGACACACGATTCCAGCCGAGAGCCACCCTCTCCCTTCAGTGGCGCTGCCCAGAACGGGACACCGAGGGACTCCCGAGAACGTGGCCTGACCAAGGCAGAAGGGAGCCTGGGGAGGAGCAGCAGGACTTCCCTGGACCCAGGCACCGCGGCACGAGAGTTGTTGGTGCTGCCATTACAGCAGCAGGCAGGTGGATCCTCTGGCGGTGGGGTGCGTGCCAAGGATGGAGCAGGTGTGTCGTGTCCCCCCCTCCCCAGCGTGCAAACTCAGCCTCCGAGCACGCCTGCCTTCTGCTCTCCAAGGCACCATTCCCTTTCTCTTCGCAAGGAAGATTGATCTATTTGTTTATCTATCTCTGTATGTCTTGCCTCGATGCCATGCCCAGCTCCACCCCAAGAGGCTCCGGGCGGTTGACATAATAAGGCAACACTAACAATAAGATACACTAAAAACAATAAAGACAGTGGCCCGCCTGGAAGGGAAAGGATGACGGACCCTCACCCAGACCCAGACCCAGACCCAGAGCACAACCAGGCCTCTGGCTTTGCAATGCAATTGATAGCGAACAGAAATTTGGGGGTCTTGCCTTGAAGGCAGACCAGTTAGACTCACCAAAGAGGGTCTAAAATGGCCTGGTGAGGAAGGAAGCCAACCAATCAATCCCCTTTCCCCTAAATTTCCCAATAAAGACCTCACCAGGTTGAAGAAAAGGCCACTGAGTTTATTCATCCAGCTGGAAATGAGGTACTAACCGCGATCCTTTCGGCCATGCTAGTACAAAGCATACATGTAATACATACGTTTTTATACTTTTCCCAAAACAGAACAGTTTTCAAACTGCCCACTTGCCTCTATTGGCTGTGGGTTAATCAATTGGCCAATGGGAGGAAAAGAGGGGGAATGAATGGAATAATGAGTCAGGGTTTTGAAGATTAAGATGTGTTAATGAAGTTTCATTGATAAGGAGGAAATCCTAAATCTGGTGATGTTTGGCTGTCTTTGTGTGGTGATGAAAAATTAATGACATTTCCTGGCAGTAGCATGCACTTCTGATGGGTTTTCTTTGTTTAGTAAAGGTGTGAGAGATTGTGGGATTTTCCATGTGAGGCTAAACAGACAGGGCTCTTCCTGGGTCACAGAGGAATCCCTGATCAATTAATAGATGTGTTAATGAAGTTTTGAGATTACAGCATGTCTGATTGGCAAGGGAAGACCCCTTGTAGTCCTGCAATCTTACCACCTATTGTTTGGGTCCTTGGAATAAATGGTTTGCATGGTTTTGGGTCATGGGTCTGGCCGTCTGTCATTTCCTAAGTGGCGTGTTCTATTTTTAGGATCTTTCTTAAGTAAATACGTGTAGCAATTTGGCTATGTCCTGGGTTTGAGTCTTGTGAAACGACCCTCCATGTTATACAAAGGATGTGGCCAGGTGGCTTTTTCCTGTCTTTTGAAATAACCATTGATCCCTAATTAGCACTCTTCAATCTTGCAAAGGCTTTTGCCGGATTCTTCCTAAATGTTTGGGGCTCCTCACAGGCAGGGTGACTCATCTTTGTTACAAAGTACATTTCGTCAAGACAAAACATTTAGAAGTTACAATTTAAAATACAAGGATAGAAGGAAAAGGAAATAATAATAATACTCTTATACAGTTTCTAGGCATTTCATGGGGGTTAGGGCATGCAAAGGGAGAACTTACGCAGAAGTCTAGGAAAATATAGGAAAATATCATGCTTGGCTTTCATACAGCTTTGGCATTTCATACAATTTCATAGCGAGAGAGTCCAGGGAAACAATTATTTCATATTCAGGGAGTAGAAAGAAAGTCCATTGGTGTCCTTGGGAAAAACTATAAGAGAAAAGTCCTTTTTGCTAATAGCCAGAGGAGAGTCCAAACACACGGAAGTCCTTAGAAAACTATGTCTCTCAAATCACTCAGGACTTGCCCCTGTTGGCCTGTCCGCATGCAACTCCGTACACAAAGAGTCCATGGCTTCAGGTCAAGTGAGGCAAGAAAACAAAGAGGTAGAAATGGCTGAAGGTCTTTTGATGCCAAATCCCAGCCTTTTGTGCTAGAGATGCCAGACCACATATGCAGGAACTTTGGAACTCCCTGATGCAGGTCAATGAAACAGGGGCTCGACTTCACAATCACACCTGCTTTCGACAAATGTCACACTCACCACAGTCGAGGCCTTCTGATGTTTCCTTCTTCTTCCTCCTCCTCCTCCTCCTTTGTGCGCAGAGAAGGCAATGTCCATCCGGCCAGGTGTCCAGGGGGCTTTGCTGGTCTCTTCAGGGCGCGACCTTTCCTTCCTTCCTTCCTTCCTTCCTTCCTTCCTTCCTTCCTTCCTTCCTTCCTTCCTTCCATCCATCCTTCCTTCCTTCCTTCCTTCCTTCCTTCCTTCCTTCCTTCCTTCCTTCCTTTCTGCGGTCTTGTTTCTCTTCCTTGCGTTTTGCGTCATGGGTGTCATAAACCCCTTGAGGCTGTGACGGAGGAGGGTCTTGGGCTCCAGGGCAGGGCGCACATGTCTGTGTGAATAAACACATTCCAGTGGGGGGGGGGGACAGGGACACACACAAGGGGGGGGGTTAAGCCGCATCGACAGCAGCCGCAGCCATTGGGCAGAGCAGGGGAGCTCCCATTGCCAGCGGGAGAGCAACTGGGCTCCAGCCATGGTGACAGGAAGGAGCAGAGTCCGGCTGCAACGGCGACCCAACGCCTGATCCCTCACTAGACGGGGAAGTGAACACCGGCCATGCCTACTGGCCACCTGACTCCCAGGAGGCGCATGGCCCCCCCTCCATGCTCCCAGGAGGACCCTGAGCCTGGCCGTCTGCTCAGATCCTACTTTGTGGTTGTTTGTGTGTATTTGTCCCCTGCTTTTCCTCTCTGCAATTAAAATGCTTTCATTAAGAGCATTTAAATACAATTGCAAACCTGCAAATATACAAACGTTAAAAGATAATTAAATACCAGCGGCATTTTCTTTAAAACACAGTTAAAAATACAGCTGATGGAAAACATATTCAAGGCCAAACCCGCAGCACCCCCCCCCCCCCACCGGCTTGGCCGCAAATAGAGCCGAAAGAGGAGGTGGTCCTGGCCCGCAAGGGTAGGAGGAGAGAAAGGCAGGCCGGCCGTGGGGAAGGGCTTTCCGCAGCCCACTCTCTCACCTGTGACCTAAGTCCTTGGTGAGGACTACAGCCAGAGGCAGATCTAACACTACGTGAACTATGCGGCCGCGTAGGGCGCCACATAGTCAGGGGCGCATCTGGCCACCAGGTTCTGCGCATGCGCATTTGGTGCGGCAATGCCTCCAGCTGCCCAACACTCCTCCTTTTCAGCCTAGTGTAGGGCGTCTCCAGCCTGCTTGAGTTGTGCCGCACCAAAAGCACATGTGCTGAACTTCCATGCATGCGCATTTGGTGCGGCGCGACTCAAGCAGGCCGGAGACGCAGTGCAAATAGCCTTACACGAGGCAGGAAAGGAGGAGCATTTGGCAGGCCGAACCTCTGGCTACATGACCCTCCTCCTCAGTATCCAGCCTCGTGTATTCCGCCTATGCGCATTTGGTGCAGCGTGAGGAGGCTCACTGCATGAGGCCAGAGAGGAGGAGGGGTTGGCATTGTTGTTGTGGCAAAACCCATTCCCCACGCTGGCACGATGTTTATTTTGCTCCTCGCCCTCTTGTTATCGGAGTACCGAGACTGTGAGTCAACCGGGCGCATCATGCGAACTGCCTCACCGCCTTCATCATCTTTTAGAGCAGCGGTTCCGCTTGCTCCTTTGGACTATTCCAAGCTGAACTGAACTTTGGAAGAATGTGTAGAACGTGATATCTATGGCTTGTTTGGATTGACCTTATTGTGTAGAACTCTCTCTTGTGTAGCACGTTATATTGTATTTGTGTAGAGGTTCACAGCGACGTGTTCTGGACTCTGCCGGGTTGGGCACATCCCCCTTAGGTCGGGTTATTCGTTCACAGCGGTCAGGGATAGGACTCAACCTGCGAGGCAGCCGTTGCCGTTTTGTGTGTTACATGCATGACTTAACTGATAGAGAGATACACTTTGCCTAACTTAGGACTGTATGTGCTGTATTGACACTGGAGAGCAATATTAGCACTTTTGGGGTTTCCTACTCTTATGGACATACCTGGTTGGCCTGGTTTTGTATACGCAGCAAGCTCCTCCCTTTTGCTGTTTATTGTTGTGGTGGCCGCCCTTGCAAAAGCAGACCTGGCCGGATCTGGGAGGGGCGCAAGGCCAGCGGCCAGGCCTGCTCTGAATTCCCATTAGCAGAATTCAGAGCTTGGGCCTTTCTTCCGGGAGGTGATTTGGAGTCCGGCCCCTTCATTCTCCCCCTCGACCGCTTGAAAGGAAAGGGCTGAGGCTGCAAGAAATGCTGGGAGTTCCAAGGGAAGGCCCAAGTTGGCCCACGGTCAATCCCAAAGGAGGGACTCCAGCAGCCCTACAATAATAACTATTATTTAATACCTCACACATTATTTATAATTATATATTACATTATGTTATTATGATACTTATTATTCAACCTCATTGTGAAATTATTTATAATATAGTAATTATAAGTGATTTATATTATAAGTGATTTATATTATATATGTGTTATGATTAAGCCTTTTATTTTTCAGTTATTGGTGATTGGGGGGGACGGGGGGCGCCAAAATAATGTTCGCGTACTATTTAAAATGACCTTAGTCCGGCCCTGACCACAGCCTTGTGCAGGTTGGAGGGGTGGCTTTCTCTCTCTTCTCCCTGCCTTTGGGGTCCACCCCCCGTCCCTCGGCTGCCATCCCTGAGTGGGTCTTTCTCCCTCAGACACAAAGCAGGGCTCCGTTGCCCTGCTGGACGTGCAGGTGGACATTGTGGACTGGACGCTCTGCCAGCGCTGGCTCCAAGCCCTGACCAGGAACATGATCTGCGCCGGGTTCGAGGAGGGAGGCCGCGACTCCTGCCAGGTATATTATTATTATTATTATTATTATTATTATTATTATTATTAGGTACTCTGTATTTTTACGATTAGGTACAAAGGGGAAGGAACATCCCTCCAATACACAAAAGCACACACAGGGCTTGCAAATGGGGTGGGGGCTGCACTCGCATAAGACTCCTGTTCTTGCATGTGGGCCCGGAGGTTGCATGGGGGGCAGGAGCCACATCAGGGAAGGGAAGGTGGGGGGGGGGGGCTGCAGCCTTCCTTCCTGCCTGCCTTCCTTCCTTCCTTCCTTCCTTCCTTCCTTCCTTCCTTCCTTCCTTCCTTCCTTCCTTCCTTCCTTCCTTCCTAGTAGTGTTTCCCAAACTGCGGCCCTCTGGGTGTTTTGGACTTCAGAACTAGTGATATGTAGCGGAAAGGTTTGTGGGCTCCAGCTTGCCAAAGAGGTTACAACCAATAGGAAGGGGTCCTTTGTTACGATGTCCATCCAAAAAGGAAGGAAAAGGACAAGGAAACAAACGGTGGGGCCTCTGCCAGGAGGAGGAGGAGGAGGAATGGACAGACGGGGACAGACAGACAGACAGACAGACGGGGAGAAGGCAGAGCTGCCCGATACCTTCTTTGCCTGTTTTTATGACAGGACGAATTAGGACAGTGTTTCTCAACCTGGGGGTCGGGACCCCTGGGGAGGGGGCACAAAGGGGGGGGCGTGCCAAAGGGGTCACTAAAGGCCATCACAAAACACAGTATTTTCTGCTGGTCATGGGGACTCTGTGTGGGAAGTTTGTCCCAATTCTATTGTTGGTGGGGTTCAGAATTCTCTTTGATTGTAGGTGAACTATAAATCCCAGCAACTACAACTCCCAAACAACAAAATCAATTCTCCCCCTCCCCACCCCACCAGTGTTTTAATTTGGGCTTGTCTCAGCACCAGGACTGTGGCGCAGCTGGCTGGGAGTCAGGTTGTGAGTTCGAAGCCAGCCTGGGTCAGAGTGAGCTTCCGACCATTGTGTAGCCTGCTGTCGACCTTTGCAGCCCAAAAGACAGTTGCATCTGTCAAGTAGGAAATTTAGGTACCACTTATGCGGGGAGGCTGATTTAACTGGCCCCGTTGAGGAGAGCTTGCAAAACAGCTTTGTTGAGGCAAGCTTCCAATCTGACCGTCCCTTAAGCGTCCCTTAAGCCTGGGATTAAACTGCGGTTGCCCTGCCCTCGCTTGCTCTTGCATTGCTAATGCTTTTCTGTCTTTTATGCTTTTAGTATTGTTGTACTAAATTGTGTTGTGATTGTTTTATATGTACTGTGTAAACCGCCCTGAGCCTGCTGGAAGGAGCGGTATATAACAATGAATAATAATAAATAAATAAATAAACTAATTTACGACACGATAAAATCTCCAGCAAGCAAGCAGAAAGGATGGGGAAGCACTCCGTCAGTGTCACAAATGGAGGGCGAAGCGACAGCTCCCCTGGTGGCCAGAATACCCTCATGAAAGCTGGAAAAGTTAAACAGCCTCTGAGTGTCTGTCTATATATGTTGTGTGTCTAAGGCATTGAATGTTTGCCATGTATGTGTACATTGTAATCCGCCCTGAGTCCCCTGCAGCGGGGTGTGGAGAAGGGCGGAATATAAATATTGCAAATAAATAAGTAAGTCAATATTTGTGCCACATTTGGTCCCGTGAATGAAAACACGTCCTGCTCTTCCGATATTGACGTTACTATTCACAACAGTAGCAAGATTATAGTTATTTATTTATGTATTTACGGTATTTGTACCCCGTAGCTTTTCACCCCTGGGGGCAGGGGGGCTCAGCACGGCTTCCCTTTGCAGCACGACAGGCCGCAACACCACAATGCAATTTGAAACACACCATATAATCAATGTCATTTAAAAAAGTTATGAAGTAGCAACAAAAATAATTTTGTGGTTGGGGGTCACCACAACAGGAGGGACGGCATTAAGGGGCCGTGGCCTTAGGAAGGTTGAGAAACACTGAATTAGGAAATGACCTTGTAATCCAGGGACAAAAATTCTGTTACATAGTGTAATATATAATAATAATAATAAGTGACAACAACTATAATGTAATATAAATATAACAATAATATAATAGGAGCCCCTGGCGGCACAGCGGGTTAAACTGCTGAGCTGCTGAATTTTCTGACTAAAAGGTTAGAGGTTCAAATCCAGGGAGCGGGGTGAGCTCCCGCTGTTAGCCCCAGCTTCTCCCAACCTAGCAATTTGAAAACATGCATGTGTGAGTAGATCAATAGGTACCGCCCCAGTGGGAAGATAACGGCCCTCCCCGCAGTCCTGCCAGTAGCGACCTGACCTTGGAGGCGTCTACAGACAACGCTGGCCCTTTGGCTTAGAAATGGTGATGAGCAACACGGTCCCAGATTCGGACATGACCGGGCTTCATGTCCAGGGGAAACCTTTACCTTAATAATAATATGATAATAATATAATATAATAATATCATTTAATGTACTGCAGGATGCCCCTCCCACAAATATATTGATATAATATAATAATAATGATATAATGCAATTATAATATAACAATAATAATAATGTTCGATAGCAGGATGTCCCTCCCACAAAGACAAAGTTTGTCAAGTTTAATACACTTTCCCCCTGTTTTTACGATAGAACCTGTTATGAAATGGCATTGACAACCCAGGAATATATTATAATAACATAATAACATAATAAAATTATTATAATATTATATATTAATAAATATTATCATATAGAGTATCGCTTATCCGTCATAAAATGTCGGATAATACGGAGTCTCCGACGGTTACCTGTCCGGCCCGGGGCTAGGCACCTAGAAGACTAATAACAGGGACTCCAAGGGTTAGGGCTGTCGGTTGGATGATGGGATAATGGGATATGTAATCCTCTATATCCACAGTTGCAGAGAATCAGCAGAAGGTGGTTGGTGGTTATGTGAGCAAACAGCAACAAAAAGAACAAAGCTTGGCTTCTTGTAAAAAAAAGGCAGAATCTTGAATTTACAAAAATAGTTTCAAACAAAACAAAAAGGAACAACAGGCTCTTTAGACAAACAGTCCGTGTGGAAAGAGAAAAACAAACATATAACGTAGTTCTCCTTCAGTACCCTCCCACACACTCCTCAGCAACAGGCTTCTGTGCTAACTCACACAGTATTGCAGCTCCCAGCATTCCTGTCACCAGCTTATGCATGCATTTCTCCCAGCTTATGCATGCATTTCTCCCAGCTATTAATGCATTTCTCCAAGCTTGTCTTGAGGCCTCCTTTCGGCTTCTCCGACTCTTCCATAAACATCCCTGGAGGCAGCCAGCTAGCGCAACAGCCAGCACAGCAGCCTCTTCACGCCAGCCAGACCTTTTCCCAACCAATCTAACCCAACCTGTTACACTGGAGATCCATACACACCGCTGCCCCCCCACCCCTCTGGAGCCAGGTAGAACTCAGCTGCAGCTACTCAAACACACTGGCAAAAGCTTTACTTCCAACACAAACTAAGAGAACAGATACGCAAACCCCGAACGCTTGTTTGATATCTTTACATTCTGACAAAGGCAAGGCAATGCCTCGGGCGAGAGCGGCCCAGCAGGAAGTGACCGGACGCGGACGGACGCAGAGCGTGGAAATCCCAGAGAGAGGGAGGGAGGGAGGGAGGGGGCTTCCGGTTCCGCCTCCTTCCCCCCTTTGCTCCCTCTTTCCGCCTCGTCTTGCCCTTTCCTGTATTGGGAATGGAGAGCGGGTTGGGGAGTGCTCCTTTAATTGAAGGGGAAATAATGCTGGAGGAAAGGGGGGAGCGGCGTCGGAGGAGAGGGGAGGTCGGATAAGCGAGACTCGGCTGCGGCCTAGTTGTGCTGCAGGGTGGCATCCCTCCCTCCCTCCCTCCCTCCCTCCCAAAAAGACGACATTTTTGCAGTTTCACAAACCTTGCCCGTGTTTTCGTGCTGGAACCCTATGTCGGGGAATGGGATGGATCACCCAGGGCGTTCCAGAGTCGTCGTGTTGCGTAGTGTTGTGTGTCCCTGTGACTTCCTCACCTTGTGTGTCCCCCTTCTCTCTCTCCCTCCTTCTGCCTTAGGGGGACAGCGGGGGGCCCCTGATGTGCCGGCCGCCCAACCACAGCGCCCGCCAGCGCTGGTTCCAGGTGGGCGTGGTCAGCTGGGGGCGCAGCTGTGCGGCCGAGAAGAGCCCCGGCGTCTACGCGCGAGTCTCCAAGTACCACTCCTGGCTGGAGCAGACGGCCGCCAACGACGGGCACCCCTTCCCCAAGCCCCCGGCCCCCCTGGTCAACGCCGAGGGCCCCGGGGACTCGGAACAGGTTTCAGCGGTCCACATGCCACAGGCGGAAGCGGACATGTGGGCGGACATCTACACCGCAGGCGGCCAATATGGCCGGAGCCCGTCCCTCCCGCTTCCATGGTGGGGCCCTTCGGGTGGCGGGACTGACCTTGGCCCTGGACGCTGCATGCTGATGGGTCAAGCCGCAAAGGATTCTGGGGAAGCAGAGTGGCCCTCTCTCTCTCTCAGGACACGATGGCAGGGAGGGAGGGAGGGAGGGAGGGAAGGTGGCTTGCAGGTGAAATACATATTCTTGGATAGTGAGGGCTGTGCCTCCTTCAAATGGGGTGTGGTGAGTGGGAAGGATGGGATGATGGCAGGATTGGGGTCTGGCTAAGGGACTACGAAGGTCTGCCAAGGCGGAAGGCACCACGGCCCTCGTGAATGTGGAACCCGGGAAGTGGCGTCTTGCAGAAACAAAGGAGGTGCGTGAAAAGTGTTCATGAGGAATCTAGAGAGCGGACTGTCGTGACCTCCTTTGCTGATGTTGCCGGGAGCCATGACAGTCGGCCATGCCTTGGCCTGTAGGTCACTTCAGGCAAGGGAGAGGGTAGGGTGTCCCTGGAACCAGGGCTGTGAGGGAGGGAGGGGGGGCAAAGTGAGGGAGGGGATCAGGGAAAGCCAACTCTCAGGTGGAACTTTGCTTGGAACCCTACTACACGCCCCGCCTCCAACAAAGGCCTTCCGGAAGCGACGTCGGCCCCGAAGGCAGTTAGGAATTGTGGGAGTTGAAGTCCCAAACCTTTACCTTTTTACTAGTTTATGCAATGCTTTTGATACGAAATACATAAATACAATACATTCCGAGTTAACCCATGGCACCCACTGGGATTGCAAGATGCCAGGTGATGAGGGTTGCTATTATTGTTGACAATACTAATACAATAGACTCTGAGTTAACCAATGTTGCCCATCGGGATGGCTAGATGCCCAACTGTTGTTATTGTTAGAGTAAACTCTGAGTTAACCCAAACCCAAACTCTGGTTGGTAGGTTACTTCCTTAGGTGATCCCTCGTAGCTTGAGGATGTTGGTCCTCCAAGGGAGGAGTCTTGGCCGTGGGTCCACAGGCGGCTGCAGAGCCCCACTCCCAATCCACATGTTTTCCTGCAGTGAGGACATTGGTTTCCAAGTGGGAGGCGGTCCTGGTCAGGGTTGGCTTGACGCGCCTTCCTCTTGGCAAGTTTCTCCCTTTCACCCTCCATTTGTGCCTCTTTGAATTCTGCAGCATTGCTGGTCGCAGCTGACCTCCAGCTAGAGGGCCAGGACTTTGCAGTTCTCAGTGTCTGGGGATTGGTGGATGCTGCATAAATAGAGTTTCTTGATGCTTGAACGAGTCTATTAAAAACAGGCCTAAGTCATACTATGGCTACGTCACTGTCGCACAGCGACCGAGAACCAGGGCCCTTTAAATATTCACACAACCACGGCTGGAAATGGCAGTCTATTTATTGAATAGCCAAGGCAAAAAGCGTTTGAGAAAATCCCAGGAAATGTTCCCAAAGCCTCAGGCTAGTTAAGTTGCAAGGCCTCTGAATATAAATCCACTAAGAAGCAACAGAACTTAGAACTAGGATGGTCCCAAAAAGGGCAAGCCCAAAGCTCTGTCACGAGTGAACAAAAAACGCCATGACACCAGGAGCCCATGGAAGCGCTTGCAGCAGAATCGAAAGTTGACCAGGAACTGAATTTCAAACCTTCACAGGGCTCATAACAAGGCCTCGACATCCTCACATTTCCCTCCCTTTTCCCTCCCTGGGAAAGTCACCGCTGCGGCCGGAATCAGCAGACCGGGCGTCTCAATTCCCGCCCACTGGACTCTTGGAGAAACCAAATTCCCTTAACTGCTCCTCCAGAGTTTCATCACCTTGGCCCTGCACTGGAAATCACGCAGATCCCTGCACACCACCACAACCCACAACCCCTGACGCCACAGAAGCCACAGGCCCAACACAGGTGGGCAATTTCAACAGAAAGGAGGAAACCATGAAAGGAACACAATCTGGCTACCGCTATTAAAAACACCAGAATGAAGGCAGTAAATGCGTTGGAACATTTATGTGTGATGGTGTGAGATTAGCATTGTTCCTGTGTGCATGTATGCTTACGTTTGTGTATAAGCATTGCAGTACTATGTAAATGGCTAGCATTTGAAGCAGCCACGCATTTGCCGGGTTAACAGATTGCAAGCTACTGTGTACATTACTAGGCAGTGACGTAATGGTGGGGTTCAGAATGCTCTTTGGTTGTAGGGGAACTATAAATCCCAATATGCACACACAGGGATAGGTATGCTAATCAAATCTTTTTATATAACCATAATGGTCAATAAAGTCAAACAATTTGTAATAAGTTTCAATCACTCTCAAAGTCAGATAATAGAGCAAACAACATAAATAGTAAATTGTGTATATCACAAGCAGTATCCCCCACCTTCCCCAGTTTGGGTACAGCCCCACAAGCGGAGGATTAACAAAATTAACAATGATACGTCACCTCCCGGTACAATTCGTGAGAGAACATCAACATACAGACTGTAATAGTGAATGTCACACAATCAATATCATATCCACGAAGAGCCGTGGTGGTATGGTGCAGATGTATCCAGAACTTGCAAAAAAATATTATAATCCACAGCCCGTTGGCCGTAACTCAAACGTTCCCTGGATAAGCCACAATGGTCAGGAGAGTCGCGAATAGCTGCTCCAAGCCTCCAATGGCTAAATTTACTCCGTGTTGGTGCAATCACCGGGTAAGCCACCTACGGGTTGTAAAATCCACAGTACTGTCCCGTTTCAAATAATATCTTCCTCAGGGTGGTCCCAAACAGTTGTGAAGGAGCAACGGAAATAATGTGATGGTTGGGGGTCACCACTACGTGAGGAGCTGCATGAAGGGGTCGCGGCAGGAGGAAGGTTGAGACGCACTGCCTTCAAGGACGAAGCCCATGCTCGACTGGCCAAAGGAACCAGGTCACGCGAGGCCATGTTCATTCAGCACCCGTGGTACAGCGCCCAAAACGCAGCAAGCCCCACAATCCCCCCCCATCCCCCCCCAATGAGGCCGAATCAGGAAATCCCAGACCCAAAAGATCAAGCAGCAGAGAGTCCCCAGTATTCCTCTTGGCCCATGGCCCAAGTTACACCAGCACCAGACCTTTTTTTCCCTTCTGCCCCACCTGGTTCCATACATCCTGACATCAACTTCGTCCCTCCCAGCAAGCCCAGCCACCATTGCCTCCCATTGCCCAATCTGCACAACACTTTACACAGTAAACTACACATGGACATTTTAGAAATACATTACAAAACCATAGAAAAGGACATCTTTCCCCAGCATCCCTCTGCCCCACACATTGCAATAACATTTCCAACCCCAAAAGCAGACCACATCATGACAATAGCAAACACATTTCCCCTCCTCCAAGCAACAACAGCCAGGCCACATCCCGCCCAGGCCTATGCTAGGCCGCTGCAGTACCGCCACCCACCACTAGGCCCCGAAACGCCTTCCCCACTCCCCACCGCAAGGAAGACTTTCCAAAAGTTAACCAAAACAAATCAAAACACCTTACAAAACAATAAACAAACACTCTGCCATTTCTCCCATCGTTTCCTCTTCCTCCTTCCTCTCTCCCTATCCTTTCTCCGGCCTGGGGCAAGCATATCCAAGCTCAAAAGCGGCAGCTTTTGGGGCAGTTTTGGCCCGAAGAGATCTCTTCAGGGGGGTGGGTGAGGGCCTCGGACTGATGCTACAGGAGATCTAGTTTCCCCAAGTACATTGGCACATTTTGCCCCTTTCTTCCTGCTACATAACCCGGACTTACTTGCTGTTTCTCTGGGTTAGCCCCTGCATAAGCAAGCGGACTTACCCAGGATTGATGCCCACAAACCCTCTCCCCTGATCCTGGACTTTGTAGTTCCCAAGTACAAAGACTTTGCCCCAGTTGGATTGCACCCAATCTTTCCCCTTTTTGCCTCATGGACTCTCAATGACTCTACCACCCATTGCACCCCAGGAACAATTGTGCCCCAAAGACTCTACAGCTTCCAAGGACGGTGGTTACATCAAGAGGAACTATAACTCCCAGAAGGAACGCCACATTTTGCTGGCTGTTTAAAAAGATCATTTCTCTGGGAAGGAGGTTGCATGGGGATGATCTGCAATGGTTATGGGGGGGGGGGGGGGGTTGTCCTTATGTGTTCCCTTTTGTGTCACTGTAACGTTTAAGATAATGCCCTCCCCCGGAGAGTTCCAAAGATTAACAGAATGCAATAACCTCCTTTTCCCATCCATTTTTCCCTTGCACAAAAACATTTTAGAAGATGCTAAGTTCCTTCCACAGGGGCTGTCCTGGAATTTATACTTGGATCTTCTTGCACATGTGTCGGAGCTTGCCCATAGAATGGAACCTGTGCCTGGACATTTAACCATAGCCCAAAACATGGCTGCTCCACTGTGGAATTCGGAACTCCACAGCCAGCCCAAATAGGCATTTTTGGACCATTTTAAACCGAGAAACCATACTTCCTGCTCAGCCAAAAGACTCCCAGACAAAGGAAGCTTTTGCGAAGGACAAAGACAGCCATTAAAGAATCCCCCTTGACCACAGACCAGGCGGGCTAGGAGCTCCAAAATGGACGCTCGCCCACCCCAAGGCATTATTTTAACAAAGGACACTTCCTCTCCAGCCAGCCGCTCCTTTGCGTTCCTTTCCTGCCTCACGCAGCCCCAGTTTGATTGGCCTATTTTGAATTCAGGCGCAATTTTCTGGTTGGCCGGCCCCTTTGACAAACAGCTGTAGGCAAGGTTCTAACCAATGAGCTGTAGGCAGGGAAGCTCACAATTCAAATGTAAATGAATGGTTTTCTATATATTTGCCTGTATTCCCATTAAAGACTATGTTTTGCCTTTGGAACCAGCGTGTTGGCATCTCATCCTTTTCAGCTGAATAAGACTCTTCTCTCGGTATTGGCGTACTTCCAGTTTGGGTGAGACAATTGCTATTGGGCGTAGTGGGATTTGTAGTTTTAGGAAGATCACCCTTACTTTGGGCCTTGATCCTCGCGTTTTAGGGGTGGCCTGGGCCCTGTCCCCTTAAGGGAAGGGTCCCCTATAATCCATTGTTCGGTAACACCAATGGCCCAGGAGCAAGGCAACGGGTGGGGAAGAGGGCCCGGCTCTTACCTCTAACTTGGAGGCGATGAGGGTGGTGGCGATGCCGATGAGGTGCAGCTGTTCCCACATGACAGGCACCTTCGCCAGGTAGTGATCGACAAGCTTGACAGCGAGGTACAGCGTCTCATGGGTGAGCTCGAAGATGTCCTGCAGAAGGGACCGCGGCAAGTCAGAGCGCTTGTGGTTGTCGGGCCCATGGCTGTCGTTTGGCGTCACAACTCAGAAACGCCCCCTCCGTGAAGCCCAGGGATGGGAAGGCCTGGCAAGCTGCCCCCGGAGCAAGGAGGCCAGAGCAGAGGGCAAGGGAAAGCCGTGGCTCCCTCTGCAAACCCTGCCGGGAAGGATGAGGGGGCCCACCTGCACCTCCACCATCCAGTCCACCAAGATGGCCCTCTTGTCGGTGGTGATGTCCGGCTGGTCCTCCAAGTAGTCAGGAAGCAGGAACCCCTCCTGCAGGAAGAAGAGGGCGCCATGAGGAGGAAGGGGCGCTCCCCATGCCCACAGGACAAGGCCTGGAGGGGTCACCCAGGGGGGCAACCTCTTGTAAACAGCCCAACCGTATAATTTTGCTATAATTATGAGGAGGAGGGTCTTTTGTGATTGAGACCACTCCTTTCACAGGGAAATCTTAAAAGCCTAACAACGTCCAGCTCTCCGCATGGCCTTTCTGAGCATGGCTTGTGCTGATGGTTCGCCCAATGCAGCCCCTGGATTTAAAATGGTGTTTCTTAGCCCCCCCCCCCCCGGAGCAATGTGAGCAAAGCTACCTCGCGCTCCCGCATGTGGACGATGTCTTTCGTGTATTCCGCGATGGCGTACGGGTCGTCCAGCTGCGCAGTGTCGATGTCCTCCACAGGAGCCACCTGCAAAGGAGGGTTGGAGTCAGAGAAGGCGGAGGCCCCAGCAATGAGACCGAAGGCGCAAGGTCACGGCGCATGACCCACCGGAGGGTGAGCCAGGCCGAAAGCGAAGGCAGGGACTTAGCCGGAAGCCTGGTGACCAAGGGTTCGCAAGGAAGGGGCAAACATGGCTACCACCCCCACCACATCCCGCTCTCCGGCATTGTGCAGAGAAGAGGGCAGGTCCCTCGGCATCGCTGTGAGTCTCCTTGTGGGAGAAACTGGGACATACAGAAACGTAGTAATACATAAGTAAATAATAGTAAAGGTGGTCCCAGCAGGGATGGGCACACTGTGCGCAGTGCCTCTGGACCTTGGCCTGCTGCACTTAAACACAATCGGCGCAGACAAAAACCCCAGCTGCAGAAGGCCGCCTTACTGGGATCTGCACGCATGATTCGCAGATACGTCACACAGTCCTGGGCACTTGGGAAGTGTCCGACGTGTGAGCCAATACAACAGCCAGCGGAGTGTGTGGTGTGGACTCATCTTGTTGTGGGGGCCGAGTCTGAGTGAGAGGGGATCTCCCCTAGCAAGGCCTCCGGGATTCCATCGCAAGGATCATGGCCATAGTCAATGCTCTGGCATCAGGCCGCATTAACGTAGATGTGCCCGGTAAATTAGTCTCAAATTCATTTAATCCACACGTACATACACTCCGCTGGCCTCACTTCCAACACACCTCTGAGAATGCCAGCCACAGGTGCAGGTGAAGCACCAGGAGAGAATGCTGCTGGAACATGGCCATACAGGTGGGAAAACCCACAGCAACCCATTGATTAAAATACGTCCTATAGCCAGACTGCATATTGGTGTGATCTATCAATCGATCAATCAACCTGATCTCTTAGAGATGGACCCCAAGCCTTTCTTGTGTGAGTGCGTGTGTGTGTGTGTCTAGAGTGACTTGAGAAACGGCCTTCTCCGTGATTGGTTTAGAATGGTTTCAAAGGTCATGCCATCCACCATGCCATATTTATTGGGAGTTTTGGACACAGTTGACCACCACCGGCAGCCCTCTCTGCTCTTGTTATACTACTTCCACAAGTTTACTTTATGTATTAGTTATTTGCCATCTTTATAGAACGCCTTTCTCAGGCCGAAGGCGGCTCAAGGCGCTTCCTGTTGGGGCGCGCAAGGGATCCGCTCATGTGTGTGTGTCCACTGCAAAAGAAGACCCATGAAGCTGATTGGCCGGCAATGCTCAGGGAGCGGGCTAAGCCTATTTATTTATTTATTTACTTACTTACTTCAGTGCTTCCCAACCAGTGTGCCGTGGCACACTAGTGTGCCGTGAGCGATCATCCGGTGGGCCGTGGGAAATTGGGCTCTTCCTCCTCCTCCCCCCTCCCCCCGCTTCCTGGTGGTGCTGCTGCTGGCGGAGGCTGAGGGAGAAGGTGGTGGCGCAGGCACGGTGGGCCCTGAAGCCGAAGAAGCGCAGCAGCCGCAGCAAGAAGAAGGCCGCCACCGCCGCCCCCTCCTCCTCCATCCTCCCCGCTTTCTTTTCTCTCCGGGACTTGCCTCCTTCGGGGCCATCACCATGTCCTCCTCCTCCTCTCGCAACAGCAGCGGCGTGGGGCCCCTCCACCCCAGCCAGAGCCACGCCATCCCCACCCGGACGGTGCGCATCAACAACTCCTCGCAGCTACCTCACGACTACTGCACCACGCCCGGGGTACGCTCTTCTCCACTACGCCCGGAGGCAAGCAAGCAAGCCAGGAAGAGCCCCCCCTCCCTTTCACCCTCGCCTCGAAAGAGAACGGCCAAGGGAAGGAGGCGTGGGCTCAGGGCCCTTGCTGCACGAGACGTGTCCCTCTCACTGCCTCGTGCGTGCGTGCATGCGCACGCGCTCGCAAGGCAGGTGTACGGGCAGAGTGGGTGGAGGGAGAAGGGGGGCTTTCCTTTCTCTCTCTGCTTTTGCAGCACTTGCAAGTGCGCGGTTCAAGGCTGCATGCAGGCTCTTCCGGGCTAGCCTGTGGCTGCCATATGATATAATGCAGTTTGCAAGGGCATGTTGTGGGCAGTGGAGACCCCCACAATGCAGTCTGCATGTTATGGGCAGTGGAGACCCCTATTAGGCATGATGTGGACAGTGGAGAGCCTTTCAATGTATAATGTGGACAGTGGAGACCCCTATAATACATGATGTGGCCAGTGAGACCCCCCTATCATGCATGATGTGGACACTTCAGGCCCCTATAATGCATGATGTGGACTTACCGTGAAGCTGCATGAAGCTTCTGAGTGTATAAATACATTTTAAAACATATTAACTATATGTATTACTGTGTTAGAGTGTCATTTTGTGTCATTTTGGTTGGTGGTGTGCCCCAGGATTTTGAAAATGTAAAAAGTGTGCCGCGGCTCAAAAAAGGTTAGGAAACACTGGCTTACTTCATTTCTATTCTGCCCTTCTCACTCCGCAAGGGACTCAGGGCGGATTACAATGTACACATTACATTTAGACACACAAGACAGGCAGAGGCAAACTGACATCTGGCCACCAGGGGGAGCTGTGGCAATGACAACATTCACACTTGCCTCAATTTATTTATTTATCTATTTACTTAATTTAAATATGTATAAAATTTATTGCTTTTGACCAAAGGCCGTTGCAAGTCCAAAATAAAAAAGAGCGCACTTATTTACTTAATTTCTATTCCGCCCTTCTCACCCCGCAGGGGACTCGGGCAGATTACAATGTACACATTGCATTTAGACACACAAACGCACAAGACAGACAGAGGCAACTTAACATCTGGCCACCAGGGGGAGCTGTTGCACTCCTTCGTTCCTCAGCGTGTTTCCTGGAGATCTTTTTATGGCCTCGTAAATCAGTTCAATTTAGCCTCCCCGCTAAGTGGTGCCTTAATTTCCTACTTGACAGATGCAACTGTCTTTCGGGTTGCAAAGGTCGACAACAGGCGACACAATAGGTCGAGAGCCTACCTCAACCCGGGCAGGCCTCGAACTCATGACCTTCTGGTCAGTAGAGATCTTATGCAGCGGACACCCAGGCGGCTGCGCCACATTCCCGGTGCCTAGAACTTTTGAGTACCGTTACATTTCAGTTCAGGCTCAAGTGTCATGGTGCATCTACACTGCAGAATTAACACACTTTAACCCTACTTTAACTGCCAGGGGATTTCGGATTTGTGGTTTGGTAAGGCACTGGCACACTTTGGCAAAAGATGCAAAAGGTGTCGTGCAACTGCAAATCCCATGGTATGTAGCATTGAGCCATGGCAGTTAAGAGTGGAATAGGTCCGCATTACTTCTACGGTGTAGATGCATCCTGGATACCCGAAAACCTCAGGCTCTGGGGAAGGATTGAACCGCCAGCCACAGGCCTGCTTTGTGGGGGGAAGATTTGCCACAAGGCCTGCCTCCTCCTACCTCGTACTCCGTTGCTGCCTCCTCCAGAGGGATCACCCGGTGGTTTTCGTGCTCCTTCGACCGGGCGCAGACGACGCAGGTGGGGCCTCAGTGGTCCTTGCAGAAGAGCTTCAGGGGCTCCCGGTGCCTCTGGCAGACCCTGCCCTCCCCTTCTGCCTTCTGGCTCTCCAGTTCCTGGGCGATCTCCACCAGGTTGGCCAGGTGCCTGTTTGGCATGGTGGCCCCTTCCGGCACTTCCTTCCGGCACTGCAGGCGGCCCCTTTCTCCCGGCATTGCTGCAGGCAGGCTCGGCAGAAGTTGTGCCCACAGGGGACGATGGTCACGGGCTCCTTGAAGTACTCCAGGCAGGTGGGGCAGGCCAGCTCCTCGCAGAGCTTCTTCACGGGGTCTGCACACGCCATGGCTGCCAAGGCTGCTCCAATGCTGCCGAGAGAGAGGCAAAGCCTTTGAACTCCCTCCATGAAAGCAAGGGGCCAGGGACAAGGAAACGGGTCTCACGCCATTTCCGGACCTAGCTCTTGAAAGAACTCGTAATAGCCTGTAAAGGGAAAACCTGTAGGCACATACAATGGAACTCATCATGGGTTAATGCAGGGGTGGGCAACTATTTTTCTCAAGGGGCCACATGAGAGCAAAAAAATATTATGCAGGGCCGCACCTAAAGGCGGAACTACATGCTAATCTACATAATTTATTTATTTCACTTACTATATTTACCATATATTACACATCATTAATATTAACATATTAATATATCAAGAAATATTCATATATTATTAGTATTATTGTCATAATTATTATATTATAGTACAGGGGTGGGCAATAATATCCATGAAGCAATTAAATTTATATTATATCTCCCAGAACACAATAACATACCTCTACTTTCCTCCATTGGAAGAGGAGGTCCGGGCAGCGCGCCTTCCCTGGCGAAGCCAGGTAGCCGGTGGCAGCGCTGCTTACCGGGCGAAAAAGGGAGGCCCGGGCAGGTAGAAAGCCATGCGTGGCTTTGTTTACGGCAAAAGCAAGCAAGGGAGGCGAACGCGGGGTCCCCTTCCTCTCACGCACGCTTGAAAACAAACTCTGGAGGATGCCCCGCCCCCTGAGCGTCTCCCGCGATGACGTCGCAGCCGGCATCGCCGAACACGCTCAGGGGGCGGCGCTTCCTCCGCAGTTTGTTTGGCAACGTGAACGAGAGGAAGGGGACCCCGCGTTCGCCTCCTATGCTTGCTTTTTGCTTTGTATCTGGTGAAAAACAAGCATAGGAGGCGAACGCGGGGTCCCCTTCCTCTCGCACATTTAGTTTTGGGGGGTCCTGATCCGCTGCCACCCCATAACTGCCGCCCTAGGCCTTATGGGAAATCTCCCTGATACCGGGGCTTGTCGCATTTACAATTTTGGCATTGGCGCTTGTTCGTTCCCCATGGGGGGCAGGATTGGCACCTCTACAATTTTGGCATTGGCGCTTGTTCGTTCCCCATCGGGGGCAGGATTGGAACCTCTACAATTTTGGCATTGGCGCTTGTTCGTTCCCCATCGGGGGCAGGATTGGCACCCTATTTTGGCATTGGCGCATCGGGGGCAGGATTGGAACCTCTACAATTTTGGCATTGGCGCTTGTTCGTTCCCCATCGGGGGCAGGATTGGAACCTCTACAATTTTGGACAAAGTTGACCACTACTGGCAGCCATCTCTGCTTTGGCTCTACTACTTCCACAGGTTTACTTTCTTGATTAGTTATTTACCATATTTATATAACGCCTTTCTCAGGCCGAAAGCGACTCAAGGCGGTCTCTGTTGGGGCGCGCAAGGGATGAGTGAACGTGTGTGTGTCAACTGCAAAAGAAGATCCCTGAAGCTGATTGGTCGGGCAATGCTCAGGGAGCAGGCTCAGCCTATAACTTTAGAGTTCGGTTACATTTCTGTTCAGGCTCAAGTGTCATGGTGCATCTACATTGCAGAATTAACACACTTTAACCCTACTTTAACTGCCAGGGGACTTTGGATTTGTGGTTTGGTAAGGCACTGGCACACTTTGGCAAAAATGCAAAAGATGTCGTACAACTGCAAATACCATGGTATGTAGCATTGAGCCGTGACAGTTAAAGTGGAATAGATCCACATTACTTCTATGATGTAGATGCATCCTGCATACCTGAAAACCTCAGGGTCTGGGGAAATATTGAGCTGCCAGCCACAGACCTGTTTTGTGGGGTGAAGATTTACCACAACCCCTCGTGAGGAGTCCCTATTTTACCTCCTCCTACCTTGTACTCCGTTGCTGCCTCCTCCAGAGGGATAACCTTGGGGTTTTCGTGCTCCCTTGACCTGTCGCAGACAACACAGATGGGGGCTCAGTGGTCCTTGCAGAAGAGCTTCAGGGGCTCCCAGTGCCTCTGGCAGACTCTCCCCTTCTGCCTTCTGGCTCTCCAGTTCCACCAGGTTCGCCAGCTGCCTATTTGGCCTGGTGGCCCCTTCCGGCACTTCCTTCCGGCACTGGGGGCAGGCGGCCTCTTTCTCCCGGCATTGATCCAGGCAGGCTTGGCAGAAATTGTGCCCACAGGAGAAGATCATCACAGGCTTGTTGAAATACTCCAGGCAGATGGGACAGGCCAGTTCCTCGCAAATCTTCTTCACGGGGTCTCCAGAGGCCATGGCAGCCAATGCTGCTCCAATGCTGCAGAGAAAGCTTTTGAACTCCCACCATGAAATAAAGAGACCAGAGACAAGGACATGGATCTAAAGGGCCATCTTCCGACCTATGTATTGAAAGAACTCGTAATACCCGGTAAAGGGAACACCTGTAGACACATACAACGTAACTCATGGCTTCATGGCCACCTAGTGAGCCTTGTCGCCGGGCCAGGTGTCACTCCTCTGACCACCTCCAAGGACATGCGTGCACCAAGGATCCCAAAGGCCAACCAATACTACAACATGGAGTTGGCGCAAAGCATGCTATGAGTCAGACTTAGCAGTCCAAGTGAGGAGGCAGTAAGGCATAGCTGAACAACAATGGACAATAAGGTGTGCAACCAAGCATGTAAGGAGTGCAAGGAGTGTGCAGGCGGTACCCCATAAGTCATATGGCCTGGAAAGAGGATGTCCTGAACTGGAACGGACTTGAAAGAACAGAACAACATGATCTCGCGTTGACAGTGAAATCCCGTGTGGATTGCGTATTCTCGCAATACTTGCTCCGAACCCGGAAGTGGGTATTTTTTTAAAAAAATTATTATTTATTTTATTTTTCAATTTTTATTTTTTATTAAAGAGCTTAGGGGGCCGGAGGGAAGGGGCTGGGGGGCCGTATATGCCCCCCCCCCCGGGCCGCCAGTTGGGCAGCCCTGATCTATGCTGACAATCGTGCCATCACTGCCCAGGCAGGGAGCTTTGAGATGGTTGAAGAGAAGCTCCCCGAAGCTTTAGGTGCGCCTTCTGCCTATTACAGAGAAAACCAGCTGATTCCTCATCCATCGAAGACACAGACATGTGCTTTTCATCTTAAGAACATCTCGAGCTCTGAGGATGACCTGGGAAGGAATCCAACTGGAGCCCTGCTGCACGCCCAATTACCCGGAAGTTACCCTGAACCGCTCTTTGACCTACAGGAAGCACTGCTTCAATAGCAAGCAACAAGTGACATCCGCCGGGGGGTAGCAGCCAATACTGAAAGGACCAAGGCAGTGACATCTCTGGCCCAGCCCCTGTTCGGATATCAGCCAGCACGCCAATGCCTTAAAGCAAGAGTTTTTTAAGATCTACAGGCATACTCGCAGGAACACCTCAGCAAGCGAGAGTCCAAAAGTGGCAGGCTCAAACCCGGAACCTCAACCCATAGCTGATACCAAATGAGAGACTCCCTCCTGGGCACACAGAAGACTGAACGACTAGGAAGGCGCTGAACAGACTGCGCTCTGACACCACGAGATGCAGAGCCAACCTTAAGAAGTGGGGCCAAAAGTGGAGTCTATTACCGAACCACGTTTAGGGAGCCTTCCCTTAAGGGGAGAGAGCCCAGGCCACCCCTAAAAGCGAGGATCGAGGCCCAAAATCTGGATGATCTTCCCAGAACTACAAATCCCAAAGAAACCCAGATCAATGCTCACCCAGACGGAAGAACGCCACTACCGAGAGAAGAATCTAATTCAGCTGAATAGGATGCAATGCCACAGCCAGGAATCCAAAGGCAAAAAGCATAGTCTTTAATGGAAAAGCAGTCCAATATATAGAAAAGCAGTCAAAAGCAGTCATTTACATTTGAATCGGGCGCCTTCCCCTTCCATGTGTAGCTTCAGCTGATTGGCCTGGCTGTCAAAGTCAGCTGGGCCAGGAGGAGACCGGCGCGCTTTGGCCAATAAGAGAAGCGCGCCAGAATTCAAACGAGCCTATCCTAGCTAGCTAGCAAGGCGGGAAAAGGCACAAAGGGAGAAACGGCTGGGTGGAGGAAGTAACTTATGGCTGAGATACCCTGCGGCTGGAGGGCCTTCGATGTGAAAGCGCACCTTCCTGTTTATTGTTTGTCCTGAGTGCCTTAATGGGAGTCTTTTGTCCTGGGCTGAAACTCCTTTGTGTTGAGAGTTTCAGTCTAGCGGGAAGCATGATTTCTCAGTTCAAAAATGGCCAAAGTATAAGTTATTGCAGCCGGCAAGCGGGGTTCCGAAGCCTACTCAGGTCCAGCTATGGGGTGGTAGAGTGACTTGGGTTTGCTAAAGCCCATGATCCCTTGGGGGTCCAGCTCCGAGGCCAAGGGGGACACGAGCGGGGGGACCCAGGCTCATAATGGCGGAATCTATGTTCCACAGAACACCTGACCTCCCCCCCATATTGGGAAAAAGGCATCATATGGCCAGAAAAATGCATTATTTGTTCACCAGGGGAACTCTCCGCAAAGAGGGCCCTGGCTGAGTTTGGAAGCATGGTTGCTTAGCTTGGAGTGGTCCTGAGAGACAGTTATTAGGGCTGACTGCGGGGGTCCGAAGCCCGCATGAATCAACCATGTTTTGGGGTTTGACTAGATGACCTTACATATTCCCTTCCCATTGGCCAAGCTCCGAAGATGAGAGGGATATATGCGGGGGAAGTCTTGGGCATAGAGGGTGATCCTCATCCCCTCGAAGAAACCCAAAGTCCCTCCCCAGATTATTATTTGTGCAAGGCAAAATGGATAGGAAAGTGGGTTACTGTGTTCTGTTCATCCTTGGAACGCTCTGCTGAGGGCTTTTAGCTTAGAAGTTACATTGATACAAAAGGGGAACACATCAAGGGTACAGAGTACAAGACAATACAGGGATCCCCAGCAATCATCCCCAAATACATTCCCATGCAGCTGTTGCTCCCAGAGTAATGATCTTCAAAACAGGCACTTCCTGGGAGTTGTAGTCCTCCATGGTCCTTGAGAACTGTAGAGCCTTTGGGGCTGGGGTGCCAAGCAGAGGCAAAGTCATTTGAGGGTCCATGATGTGAAAGGGGAAAGCAGGAAATGTCCAAAGGAAGGAACGTCCTTGTGGAAACTATAATTCTCCAAAGGGGCAGAATGACTTCTGGAGTGCAGTAGATTGGCAAAGAGTCACAAAGTCCATGTGGTCAGAAGGGAAAGGGCTGGGAAGGTTCAACTGTGGAGTGTCCTTGGTGAACTGCTTCTCCCAGAGCCCAAAAGACCTGGGTTCCCTTTCAGTCCCCTTGCAATCTGGGCAAAACCCCTCCGGAAAACATCGGACACGGCTTACCCAGAAAGGGGGTCTCTGTGGGCTCATGATCTATGAGATGTAGCAAGGCTCTGGCTGGAATCAGCTGGGGAGAACAGTCCAGGAATAATCCGGGTTATGTAGCATGAAGAAAGGGCAAAAAAGGGCCAGTGTACTTGGGGAAACTATAAAGTCTGTGATCAGGGGAGAGAGAGTCTGAGGGTGGGGATCCTGGGTCAGCCCACATGGAGCTGAACTCAAAGCAGTGGGAAATGGCAGCAAGAAGAGTCCGTGACCAGTGTCCTTGGGTGAACTTCAGGTCCCAGCCTGCATAGACCCGGGTTATTGGCTCGAGGCCCCCCTGTCTGCATGGATCCCTTCCCTCAACCCTTCTGAAGGCGATCCAGCGAGGCAAAGGCATCTTTCCTTCCTCCCCCCATAGTCCATGGTTGTTCTCTTTGGTTCCCCCTGGCAGTTTCCAGCCAGGCAAAGGGACCTTCATTCGTTCAAGGAAGAAGTGGTCAAAAAGCAGAGAGAAAAGAGTTCTGGTACTTGGGCTCCGTGCCTCCCCGGTCGGCAGAAGGCTTGGGGTCCCATCCCCCCCCCCTCAGGATCCCAATAGTCCAAAACCGTTGACCCGCTGCCGGTTTTGGACTCGTTATTGCGGCTAGAGGCTATGGGACTCAATGCGAGAAAAAGGTGGGGGCCGATTTGTCCTCGGGTGAACTGAGCGCTCAGCTGAGAGCCAGGCCGCTGATTGCGAGCGGCCGCCTTTCCGGGCTTCCCTCAGGCCAGGGAAGGAGAACGGGAGAAGAAAGAAGCAGAGACAAGATGGGGGAAGAGGCAGAGTGCAAGGGGACAACAGCGGGGCAAATCGGGGACACTTCCAAAGTGTGGATACTGAATCCACACTTCCTATGGCGATCGCACTTATCCGCGGATCGCTCCGCTCCTTGCCCCCACCCTCGGCAAAGGCCCCCACTTTTCCAAGATGGCGACGGGGCGAGCGGGCGTGCAGAAGGTGCCGTCCGCTCGCCGGGCCCCGTTAGAGGCCGGTTGCAGCACGGACGATCGGTGAGGGATGGAGACCAAAAGGTAGGAACAGAGGGAAGGTCTTGTTGAGCGTTTTGGTAGTGTTTGGCTTGTTTTGGGGTTTTTCCTTATTGCGGTAGGTGCAGGGACGGGCGTTTCGGCCCTTGTGGTGGGTGGTGGTACTGCAGCGGCCTTGCACAGGCCTGGGTGGAGAGTAGCCAGTCTGTTGTGGCTTGGTGGCATGGAAGAGAGTTTGTGATTTTTGTGCAGGGGTTGGCTTATGGGATTGTGTGGGTTATGGGAATGTATGGGATGGTGTGGGCGATGGGGGAAATGTTCTATTCTATTGTTTATGCCATGTTATGTGAAGTATTTCTGATGTATTGCCATGCTGTGGGATGTTTGCTAAAATGTTTTTTTATGTGCTATGGGCTGTGCAAATGTTGTGTATATGGGGTGAGGGGAGGCAATGGTGGCTGGGTATACTGGGAGGGACGAAGTTGGTGTGGTGAACTTTGGAACTGGGTGGGGCAGAAGGAAAAAAAAGGGTCTGGTACTGGTGCAACTTAGGCCATGGGCCAAAAGGAATACTGGGGACTCTCTGCGGTTGGATCTCCTGGATTTGGGCTTCCTGGTTCGGCCATAAGTCCACGGCATGCGAGTGTGGAGAAGAGCAAACCACAGACCACCTACTTCATTGCCGCCTGAGATCGGCCACATGCACAACGGAGGACTTACGTACTTATAGCAACACCAATGGAAGTCCAAGTGGCCACCTGATGGTCAAAGGACATTTAATAGAACGTCAAATTTATAAACTTTGCGTGTGAGATTTTTGAAAGAAAACATTAAAACTGCATCCCTGGTTTGCTCCTGATAAGATAAATCAGGAGCAAACCTTTAGGAGTTACTTGGAGGTTTCCCTGACTCTATCAGGCATTCCCTGGATTCATACTGCCTGACTGATCCCAGATCTGGGGGTTGTTGCCCCCCTTTGAACAGTTATGGAAGGAATGCGGACCTTTGCGCAGTGAACATTTGTGCTTAAACTGGTACCTCCTTCTGCTGTAATTTCCTTGAATCCCAATGTTTTTTTCTCGGCCTCCTTATGTCATAAACAGAATATAGCCACATACTCTCCTTCCAATATTTTATCAATGGTGCCCTGAGTCAGGTGATCTCTTAGCTCCATAATCAGGTGACCTGACGGGGTGGCCAAGTAGGCTTGCAAGGTGGGCCGTTGTCCCACAGACTCCCCCCCCCCCCCGGTACTCCTGGCTGAGTACCCTCAAATGGCCTGGTGTATACACAAGTGGGGACTGCCAGAGCATTTCCAATGCTGACTGCCCCCGGGCCTGCTACCATGTTTGGGTGTATGACTATTGGTGCAGGAACTGAGGGTGTCACACCTACGTGAGGAGGAGCTTGAGGTACCGTCGAGCTTGTGGCGGCATTGGTGCCACCACCTGAAAATAAGCAGGAGCCTGAGGCATCTGCAGCAGGGGTGCTCACACTTTTTCAGCATGCGAGCTACTCTTAAAGCAATCAAGCCCAAAAGATCTACCTGCCCCCGCTGCCGCGCACTCTTGCCACCGCGCACGCTCCTGCTGCTGTTTTCCGCTCATGCAGCGCTTCTTCCGCCTGCGGGGCATTGCAGGAAGGAGAAAGCACGAGGTGGGGCATCTCGCCGGCAACGGAGGCTGCGCAGCTGCTTCTGGACGAGAGAGGGGCAGGCGCTCCCTCCAGAGGCCCCGCCTCGTGCTTCCTTCTTCCTGCAAAGCCCCACAGGTGAAAGAAGCACCGCGAGAGCGGAAACCAGCAGCAGGAGCATGTGGTCGCGCGCATGGCAGGAGCACCCCATCCGGCTGGTGAGGCCCGAAGATCACCTGGAAGAGGGCCGAAGATCTACTAGTAGCTCCCGAGCTACCTAATGAGCACCCCTGCTCTTCAGGGACCACAGAGACCCATGAACTTCCCCAGGGCCAAGCCCCAACCATCGCTCCTGGGGCCCCTAGATACTAAAAGGGCAATGGAGGGTTTCATATCGCTGGCTCTGCAGAGGACCACTGCTGAGAAGGTGTAGCTGCACCCACACGCATCCACTGATTGTCCTGTTGTAGCATTGTGCAGGCAGCTGGGGCACTACTCCAGCCCGGTCGCCCCTACCTGTTGAATCACTGGACCCCTGCTGCCTGGCAGCTGGTCAGATGCAGAAGTGACCACTTGTCGAACAGCAAGGGAGGGGCCCTTGTTCCTTGGAAAGTGCTCGGGGCACAACAGTGCTTACCTGCAGAAGCACCAGAGCCTCCTGTCATTGGGAAACTGCTCCAGCCCCCCCCCCCCGTGGTGGGCCCCCGCTGGATAGCCGGGTCCCCCTGTAGCTCAAACAATTCCTGCTGTTCCCTACCTGATGACAATGTCACCTGTTCCATGGGTTGAGGCATAATCCCCACATTGGCCTATTTATTTATTTATTTATTTGTTTGTTTGTTTGTTTGGGACTTTTACGCCGCCAACTCCCTAAGGCTCGCAGCGGCTTACAAAGCCAAAACGGCAACACAGAGAATTACATTGTCAATATAACAAACAAAGAACAATACAGACAAAGAGAGGAGAGGAAGGGGGAGGGAAGAGAGGTGGAAGCAGAGAACCGACGGGAGAGTGCCCAGGAGGTCAAGCGGGCCCTACTCTCCCATCGAAGGGGGGGAGCAAAGGTGGTCTCAAGGTGATCCCACAAAACTGGTCCGAGGTGGCCAGTCTCCCATTGTCTAGAGATCTGGCAGGGGGTGCCCGATCTGTGGGGTTAGTGTCCTTCTTCCATTGTGGGCCTGCAGGAGGGGGCTTCCGACGCCCAAAGCCCGGACCCCAGAAGGTTCTGGCTCGCAGCGGGATCCAGGGCTTAGATCCGGGCGAGGCAAGCCTCCCTTCTCCCGGGCAGACAGTGGCGAGTGTCCTAGGACCAGGGGGTCTACTGCTCTTGAAGGCACTGCTTGCCCAGGCTGGCTACAAACACCAGGTGGTGATGGAACCACAACACCTGATTGCTCTCCCCAGCAATCCACTCGGGCAGGGGTGGGCAATTACTTTTTCCAAGGGCCACACGAGAGCCAAAAAATATTATGGAGGGCCGCACCTAAAGGCTGAACTACATTCTACATAATATCAATTGAACTTCTTTCATAATACTCTTAGGCAGAGAGTTCCACTGCTGAACAGCTCTCATAGTCAGGAAGGTCTTTCTAATGTTCAGGGGGAATCACCTTTCTTGTAGTTTGAAGCCATTGTTCTGCGTCCTAGTCTCCAGGGCAGCAGAAAGGAAGCCTGTTCCCTCCTCCCTAGGACTTCGTCTCAAGTATGTGTACATGGCTATCATCATGTCTCCTCTCACCCTCCTCTTCTTCGGGCTAAGCATGCCCAGCTTTTTAAGCCGCTCCCCATTCCCACTTGCCTCAAACAGACAAGAGGTTTTTTTCTCCCTCCCTGGACATTAGACCACAGATATTAAAAACAGACCGTAAGCAGCCAGACCTTGAAGCTGCAAGGCCATTCGGTGCTTAATCAAGGTGGCCAGGGGCTGGCAACATTCCCACTTGCCTCAAGCAGACAAGGGTTCTCTCTCCCTCCCGGGACATTATTCCACAGATACAGAAACAGGCAGTAAGCAGCCAGACCTTGAAGCTGAAAGGCCATTCGGTGCTTAATCGAGGTGGCCAGGGGCTGGCAACATTCTGTCAGATTCTTGCATTTGAAAAGTAATTCATGAGTCAACACAAGATGTATTTTTGCAGTTTGAGATGACCTGCGGTGTGGTGTGCTTGACACCAGATGGCGCTGTTTCAAGACTGCTGAATGGAACCTGGGGGGATTTCAGTTGAAAGTGACAGTTGGAATTTGATATCTGAGAGGATTAGACGTATGTTAAGAGAGGTAGCTGATGGTTGTGTTTTTTGATGCTTAGCTGTATAGAATGATAAGCTCCAAGATAGATATTGTATATGTTCAGTAAGATATTTTTAAATACAATTCAATACAAAGTTTTTTACTTACCATTTGAACTGAATGAGAGTTTTATTATTCACACTAACAGAGACTGATGCTTGAGCCTATGGGGGATTATTGTTATATTTTTGTTGCCTATCCGCAGTCACACAAACCCCTCGTCGAGACATTCCCACTTGCCTCAAGCAGACAAGGGTTCTTTCTCCCACCCGGGACTTTATTCCACAGATATAGAAACCGGCAGTGAGTAAGCTGTCAGTGTGTGATTTTCAAATGATTCTGCAATTCAACCATTGTATAAGATGCTGTGTTGTGTAACCAGGCATGTACAGGGTTAAAACAGCACAAGTGGTGTCCAGCACTGTTTTGACCTTCAGCTGTGTAAACATACTGATAAGGGAGACACTGAGCTGCTTGAGTTAGTCGCCATGCTGATTCCGCTGTGAGATGTGCAGGCTGCTGAATTGCTCTGTGTGAGAATGCTTTACTTTGCTCACTCAATCAATAAAAGAACTTTCTAAGTTCAGACCTGGCTTCGCTTCATCACTGGCGCGTGGACAAAAGGGTTATGGGCCCAGCACGCACCATTAAAAAGACACACCCTCCACACAGCCTCCCCTTGACCTTAGCAGCCTGGAGCAAAGCCTTCCTAAAGGGGACAGGACTGAAAGAGGTAGAGAAGGGACGAAGTAGAAAAGGAGGAAAAAGGGTCAGGAAGGAAGGAAATGGGGGCAAAGGGGGGAGGGAAACAGGGAGGGAGAGAGAGGGGGGAAGGAAAGGAAAGAGAGAAAGAAGGATGGAAGCAAAAAGTCAAGGAAAGAAGGAAAGAGGTAGAGAAGGAAGAAATGAGACCAAGAAGGAGATAAAGAAAGGGGGAAGGAAGGAAAGAAGGAAGGAAGGAAAGAAGAAAAGGGAAGGAAAGTGGAGGCAAGAGAAGGCCGAGGGCATCTATGGATGGAGGCCAGGCCCCTGGATGCCTCCGGTTTCCCCACACACACCCGAGCTTGCGTGGAATCACCCCCCACGCATGTCTTGCTCGAAATGCTCGACTGTGTGTTCGACTACAATTACTTCGCCTTTGAAGACGAATTCTACATTCAGACCAGTGGGGTCGCCATGGGCTCTGCGGTAACCCCTTCTGTGGCTAACCTCTTCATGGCACACTTAGAGAACGCACATTTATCCCCCGGTACCTCCAACCCTATGGCATCACAAATTAAACAATATTGGAGGTATATCAATGATGTCTTTCTCATCTTACGGGGCGACACTGACACGGCATCGTTTGCCAGTTGGCTCAACGGTTGGCACACGTCAATTCAGTTTTCCTTTGAGCCCAGTACCAGCAGTGTCCATTTTCTGGATGATAATGTTTTTACACGAGTGGGAGAAAGAACCCTTGTCTGCTTGAGGCAAGTGGGAATGTCTAGACGAGGGGTTTGTGTGACTGCGGATAGGCAACAAAAATATAACAATAATCCCCATAGGCTCAAGCATCAGTCTCTGTTAGTGTGAATAATAAAACTCTCATTCAGTTCAAATGGTAAGTAAAAAACTTTGTATTGAATTGTATTTAAAAATATCTTACTGAACATATACAATATCTATCTTGGAGCTTATCATTCTATACAGCTAAGCATCAAAAAACACAACCATCAGCTACCTCTCTTAACATACGTTAAGGCACCATCAAGGTCAGCACTTTCAAAAAACCGACAGACAGGAACTCCCTACTACATTTCCAGAGCCACCACACTCAGTCCCTACGGAATAATTTACCTTATTCCCAATTATTACGCATTAAGCGTAATTCCTCCCATCAGCAGGACTTTGAAATGGCTGCTAATAAATTAGTCACAGATCTATCTGAGAGAGGATATCCCTCGGGTACACTTAACCAAGCCCTTAGGAAGGCGAGTCTAGTATCTAGGGATACTCTACTCCGGCCCAAAAACAAATCCACAAATGACACCAGAGTGGTATGGCCATTGACATACACTCCGCATTCGCACCACATACACAACATCGTCAAACGACATTGGCCGCTTGTGGCAGGCATTCCGGGCCTAGAGAATCCTCCCATGGTGGCGCACAAGAAGACCAAGTCCATCAGGGACATTTTGGTCCATTCAAACCATCAAAGAAAGCCTTTTCCGGCAAGTGCCTTCAAACCAGGAACCAAAATTTGTGGTTCCTGCAGCATTTGCAAGCAAGTGAACACCTCATTGACCATCCCGAATAGATCAAAGGCCAAAACATTCGATATCCGTTGTTTTTTCACGTGCGCCTCCACCAATTTAATTTATGTCCTTATTTGCCCCTGCGGGTATGTTTATGTGGGCCAAACTGGCCGTCAACTCCGGACGAGAGTCATTGAACACAGGTCCAAAATCAGGAATGGAGCTATTGACTCAATCCTGTATAAACACTTTGCCGACCAAAAACATCCCCATGACTCCTTCACCTGTATGGGCTTGGAGAAGGTGTCTACTCGAGAACATGGGGACACACATGCTGCCCTCATTAGGGCTGAATCTAGGTGGATAATCCTTCTCTCCAGCAAGACACCTACTGGTCTCAATGAGACACTACACATACAAAGTCTGATTATTTAATGTGGTCTACTTACCTTCCCATAGGCCTGGTGTGCTTGTTCCCTTTAATTCCCTGTAATTGCCTCCTCTGCTCTGAGTATATAAGCCCCTGGGTTTGCTTTTGACCTACCTTTGGGTCCACCTGGATCTAGTGGAATCCATCCACGATTTGTGATGTAAATGTTTCACTAATATTTGGTGAGTATCTATTTGGCGATGTAAACCAAGTAGTACATGTTTGCATATTATTATTTGCTTTTGCTCTGGTCTTCTTGCTGTTACTTAGCATATTTGCATTTGTTCACAGATTTGTTCATGCATGTTTCACCAATACTATGAGTGTATATACTATCCTGAACGCCCTGACGAAGCTAAGATTGTGAAATAGCGAAACGGGATTTGGAGTCCTACTCAAACCAGCATATCACCCGTTGGCGTGGGTGTCACGGCGGGGGGAGCAGCCAGCCCCTCCGCTGGGTCTACTCGATTTTGCATCTTCTGGCCTACTCATACTGGTGTAGTGGCGGCTATTTTGTTGCGCCTGAAGCGCAGGGCACTCCCTGTGGCCTCAATAAACTTTATTTTTGATATTTTGGATTTCTACGCGTCTGTGTGTGCTTTTTGACATCGATACCAGCCCCTGCGTCCGCCCACAGCCATTTGGGTCCTTCCGGGAGGCTTGGGCGGCTTCCTGGCTCGGTTTCCAGGGTGGGCCTCCCCCTCCAGGACCGAGGCGCCACCATACGGCCATCTGGCTGCTCCCACCCCCCCCCCCCTGTATATTCACGACAGGGGCTCATCGCCTGTTGGATTCAGACGCACGGGTGTGTAGTCCTTTAAACGGGGCTTCCCCACGTTCGGCTCAGGAGACCACACCTCCCAGTCCATCTACACGTCATCATGTCCTCGACCGCTTGACGCCGCCCCCTGGCCGCCGTCATCTTCAGAGAACGTCTGTGTCATCGTTGAGCACCTGTTTACATACGACGTCATTGCAAGGGAGCCACGGAAAGGGCCGGCGCCCATCCTCTCCGTACCAGCATTTCGCTTCACGACGGATCCATCCTGGCCTGCAACGCATAGAGCCTCCGTCTACCTCCCTGCGCCCGGGGCCCGCCTCATTGGGTCTGGATTGATCCATCCGTGCCCCCCGGGTCTCCATTCGGGCTGGCTTCCAGGCTTGGGACCTCAGTTCGGGATCCCTGCGGTTTGACTTTATTTTGTCTTTATTTGCCCCACGTGGTCACCCTGTGTCTCACCCGACTGCCTGGCATTTTGTCCATCATACATGTATATTGGGACGAGGGAGGCCACGGCTTCCCTCTGGTGGCTTAGCACTTTGGAGCATCTCTCCGTTGGGCTTCCCCAGGAGCCTCCCCTTGCCCCCCATCCTTTGGCACCCAACTGGGTGGGGGATAGCAGCCCTTTGGCATTTATTGGATGCACCACACCATCGATGTGACTGTTTATGTGCATCATTTTATGACTGTACAGTTCAGCTCTTTGTGTACATTGTGTCTTGGACCAGTACCCTTGTGTGTTGTGCGTGGACTTCGACATCTCCCAAGTATTGGAGCGCCTTGAGGGCCGCCGACCGAGGCGCCCCTCGCTGTCGCGCTCTGTCCGGGAGGAGTTGGAGGAGAGAGCCAAGATGGCGCGCGACCTTGGGGACGCCCAGGGGAGAGCATGGCCACCACCACCCCAGAGAAGGGAGGAATGAGGCTTGGGCGCAAGCGCAAACATTGCCAGCGCCGCCACTGGAAAAGAAGATCGCCGGAAGCCCCACCTCCTCCTGACGTGCCGGGGAAGGGACTGACAGACATGCGAAGTGAGTGTACAACCCCCTGCCCTCCTGGGTTGGGAGGAGGAAAGTTAAGCCGTGGGCGGAAGCGACAGCGTCATCGTCGCCGGAAGAGGAAGCTGGCCATGGCCCTGCCCATGGCTTCACCCCCCTTGGCTCCACCCCTCCTCGGCTCGCCGGAAGTCCCTCCCTCGTCTCCAGCTCGATCTGAGGGAGAACTCCAGCGCCACCATCAGGATGGAGGACTTACTTCATCCCCATCAATGTCATCAGCTGGCTCTCTGCAGAAGAACCTGCCGGCCTTGCTTGCCCAACCATCGGAGCGGTCTCAGAAGCCATCAAAGTTGGACCTCAGGAAGGCTGACTGCCCACCCATACCAGGGCTGGTATGCCATCATGAAGATCTAACCCCAGGACATAAATCCACCGGGGAGATGAAGTTTGAACCCCACCTGAACTGCCTCCCTAAAAGCTCAGAGAAACCTAGAGGGACCCGCTATAGACCTAGGACCTTTTGGGGTCTGGGGTTTAATAGCTGGGGTCGTAGACATTCCACTGGCTCCACCCCGGAGATAGGGACCATGACACTAGGTGCGGGACTGGATGCTGGCTCTAGTCAACAAACGCTGCCCCCTTTTCAGAAGGTGGGCAGAAGACCAGACACCTAGACGATCAGCTGATGGACAATGTGCAGGAGCGGGGGATATCAGTGATCTTGGGGAGGGGTAAATGGGACGGTAGACGTAGGCCTTATGAGAGAAGGAGGCCGAGTCGAGGGAAGACTCGCCCTCCTTCTGACCTACGAGCTATCCAGATGGTGAGTTTCCAACTATCTCCTCTCCGACTCTGGTGCTAGCGAATGCCAGGTCCGTGCAGAATAAGACAGGGACCATCAGAGACTTCCTCCTTCTGCACGAGTTGACATCTCCAGGATTCGTGGCTAGCTACCAGACTAGGACAGAGAGACCGGGGGGGGGGGGTGAGTAGCCATTCTCAGCCGAGACAAATTTAATTCCAGGACGGTCCCGACCGCGAACATCCCAGGAATTGAGTGTGCGGGCCTCGTGTGGGATTTCAGTGAGAGTGTAGCCTTTCTGTTGGCATACCGTGCACCCAACGCGCCAACAGAAAGTCTACCTAAGCTGCTGGAGGTGATCTCGGAGTGGGCATTGAGGTTCCCTAAACTTATTGTGTTGGGGGACTTCAATGCCCACGCCGACACCACCTCCCCTTCACCAGCAGCCATGGACCTAGTGTCCACCATGGAGATGCTAGGACTCTCACTCTGTAAGACCGGTCCCACACATCAGGCCGGGCACACCCTGGATTTGATCTTCGCGGCCGGAATTAAAGTGATCCCAACCTCTACTATAGAGGTTCCATGGTCGGATCCATGGTCGGATCACAGTGTCTTGGAAGTCCGTCTTGAAACGGCCTCTCCACCCGGTAAGGTGGTTCGCCCGAAGAGACTTATGGAACCCATTAGGTTCCTGAATGCTCTGAGGGATTTGGAGCTCACCAGCGACTCAGTCGACGGGCAAGTGGAATGTTGGAACACCTGTCTTTCCACGGCCTTAGACGAGATCGCCCCCAGACGCTCTCTCATCCCCCGCAGAAATCGCTCGCCTTGGTTTACCGAGGAATTCCGAGCGATGAAACGGAGGAAGAGACAGCTAGAGGACGTGTGGCGGTTTAAAGAGGTTTATGAGCATGCTATCAGGGAAGCCAAAAAAGTTCATTATCCTTCCCTGATAGAGTCGGCTAGTTCACGCCCAGCCCAACTTTTAAAGATAATTCGGTCTTTGACAGAAATCCCAACTGTCCCAAACAATAGGGGTTTGGCTCCTACAGCTGAGGTTTTTCAGAACTATTTTACTGACAAAATCTCGACCCTCCGCCGGGACATCCCGGCCACTCTTGATACAGTATGTGAACTCGAGACTCCGGCGCCACTCGCCGGGCCCACCTTCACCCGTTTCCAACTGCTGGACGCAGCAGCTGTCGATAAGTTACTTGCTGCAGCTAGACCAACTACCTGCTCCCTCGATCCGTGCCCCTCCTGGCTTGTTAGATCCTGCCGGGAGGGGTTACGGGACCCCCTGGGAAAGATTATCAACAGCTCCCTTGAGCAAGGAGTGTTCCCAGGGGGTTTGAAAGAGGCGATGGTAAGACCGCTGCTGAAGAAGCTGAATCTAGATCCTTTGGCTCCCTCCAATTACCGCCCGGTTTCCAACTTGCCATTTTTAGGCAAGGTGATTGAGAGGGCAGCAGCGGATCAGCTGCAGCGGTTCTTAGATGACACAGCTGGACTTGATCCCTTCCAGTCCGGCTTCCAGATTGGGCATGGGACGGAGACCGTGCTTGTCGCCATTACAGACCAACTTCGCCGCCAGCTGGACCAGTGTGGTTCAGCCCTGCTTGTTTTGTTAGATCTAACAGCAGTGTTTGATACAGTAGACCACGCATTGTTGACCCACCGTTTAGCCGTGACTGGGGTGAGGGGGTGACCTCCTTCCTCCGGGACCGGGGACAACGTGTGAAGAGGGGAGAGGAGGTCTCTGGGAGGCGCCCATTAAGTTGTGGGGTCCCCCAGGGGGCCATCCTCTCTCCTTTATTATTCAACATCTATATGCACCCCCTGGCCCAGCTAGCCCGCAACTTTGGTCTGGAGTGTTATCAGTACACTGATGACACCCAGCTTCTGCTGAGAATGGACGGCAGGCCGGACACCGTACCTGATTGTTTCCATCAATGCCTTGAAGCCGTGACTGGATGGCTGCGTTCCAGCCGGCTGAAGGTGAATCCGTCGAAGACGGAGATCTTGTGGCCCGGTCACCCTGGGCTGGATGAGTGCCGGTTGCCTACCCTGGATGGTGAGCAACTTAGCCCGTCATCCCTTGTTAAGAGTTTGGGTGTCCATCTGGACCCTTTGCTGTCCATGGAGACCCAGGTCTCCATGGTCAGCAAAGCATCATTCTTCCATCTTCGACAGGCTAGGCGACTGGCACCCTACCTGTCCAGGGATGACCTGGCCACGGTGATCCAAGCGACTGTCATCTCGAGGTTTGACTACTGTAACGCCCTCTACGTTGGCCTTCCCTTGTCGACAATTCGGAAACTCAAGCTAGTGCAGAATGCCGCTGCTCGCTTACTGGTGGGAGCACCGGTGAGAGAGCACATCACTCCCATCTTGCGGCAACTGCACTGGCTCCCTATCGAGTACCGAATTGCCTTCAAGGTGTTGGTTTTAGCCTTTAAGGCCTTATACGGTCTAGGGTCTGTGTACCTGAGGGACCGCCTTACCCCGTACGTTCCCCCGAGATCACTGCGCTCAGAGGAGCAGAATCTGCTAGAAATTCCATCAGTCCGCTCCTGCCATCTGTCCACAACTAGGCAGCGTGCCTATGCCGTCACACCAGGTCTGTTTAAAATTAAAACTGGCAGATGTGTTGTCCTTTCTACCTGGTGGACTGCAGAGCGCTTGCTGAAAAGGCTAGATGGTCTGGCAACCCAAAAAACACTCCAAATTAAAGTTGAAAATCAAACAGTTTATTCAGTAACAAAGTCTTTGCAGGACTTGGCACAGCTTAATGGTTGCAAAAAAAACAGGCTGGAAATGCCTTGGGTTGTTACTCAAAAGATTCCTACTGCTTCCCTCTAAACCTAAGACCAGTCCAAAGGTGACCTGAAGCTGGGCTGGTAACCAGATGTCTATCCTATACAGCATGCAGAGCCAGCCTCTGCAAGGTACCATAAACCTATCTGGCTCCAGCAGTCCCCCAGCTATTGGTCAAGCAAATAGCAATCAGCACTCAGCAAGCAGGTCAGCATGCAGGTTAGCACGCAGGTTTGCACGCAGTACTTACGGTGACCCTTTCGGAGCCAATCCTGGCTGGCCAAAAACACATCTGAATTCCTTCCCTCTCTGAAAGGAACTGCAGCACTTTCCAAAATGGAGGCCAATCCCCAGGAAGAAAAAAGGGGCGGATACCAACTAAAAAGATACATTTGCAGAGCTTTAGGTGGCAAATTCTGCACCAGGCTGCAACCCTGCTAATAATTAACAGGCAGGGTGCCAGTGTGCCTGGAACAGTCCCAGGAAAAAATGCAAAAGGAAAAATGCTGCCTTTTAAAACAAAACTATGGGGCAATGCATATAAAACGTCTGGAGGATGGAACAGTGCCTTTTCTGTTGCACCCCTATGCTGTACCTTTAACACTCTGTGTGTCTCACAGCCCATCTGAGGGTTGCCTGCAGAGGGAGAGGAACAATAATAATTTGAGGGGCGTCACCTGTAATTTAGTGGCCATAGCTCAATGTTAGGCAATGCTGGGATGTGTAGTTTGTTGAGGCACCAGCATTTAAATCCCACCCATGGGAGAAAAGCAGGATAAAAATGAATAAACAATAATAGTAATTGAAAAAACAAAACTCTCTGTTTTGTGTATTTGAGTGTGTATTTGGTAGACAAAGTTTTATGGAAATGTGTTGTGATATGTGTACTTGTCCATGTGGTCTCTTCCAACTCTGTGATCCTACGAGGACTTTCACCCCCACGATTCCTCTCAGCTGGTAGGAAGGCCCCAGTTGGGCTGTGCCTGGTGTAGAACAATGACTGCCGAGGCCCCCCTTTCCCCTGCAAGGAGAAATATTTTGGGGGGTCATCAGCACCCCCAAGACACCGTGGCCCATGCTTTGTCCCAGGTGATCCCTCCTTGCAGTCTCATGGGGAGAGGGTGGACGATGCCACGGAACCACATTCAGGAACAACTTTCCCCAAGCACAACCACGTGGAGCGTGCCCGAGAAAGACCCCCCTCCCGGCCTTGACATTCAGTCTAGTCCTGTCCAGCTCTGGGACTCTGGTGCTCACCTCCATGCCTAAGCCAAAGAGCCGGCCTTGTCCATACACGCCTCCCAGGTCATGTGGCCACTGGCAGGACTGCATGGAGTGCCGTTACCTTCCCGCCAGAGCAGTTCCTATTCATCTACTCACATTGGCATGTTTTCAAACTGCTTGGTTGGTAGGAGCTAAGGCTAACAGCAGGAGCTCGCCCCGCTCCCCGGATTCGAACCACCGACCTTTCAGTCAGCAAGTTCAGCAGCTCAGCAGTTTAACCCGCTGTGCCACTGGGGAATCCATTATATAATATAGCCAGCACTAATATTAATTATATTATATTATAAATTATAATATATAAATATATATTATGTTTTATAAATATTATATTATTATATACCTGGTATTAATATTAAATAGGTATTAAATAATAATCTTTCTCTCTTTATATATATATATATATATATATATATATATATATATATATATATATATAAAGGGAAATGGTCGTGCAAAGGGGCAAATGCACGCCAAAACTACATTCCCCACACCCACAACAAAACCCAGGGCCACTCCTCCCCACCACGAGGTACATCACCCACCCACAAAAACACCCCAAAACCCACCAGAACCCACAAAAAACATTGCTACGCATGCGCACAACCCCATACACACAAAATGGCCGCCAACAACACGTCACAACACCTAACACAATCCAGAACCCGCCCCCTTGCCACCGCCGCAATGCCCACCTCCTCCGCCGCTTCCACGCCGCTCCTGCACACGGGACACCCGACTGCCGCCTTGCCCGCCTTCTCCGCCGCATCCTTAGCCCCGAGGAGAGGGCCAGAAGGCCCAGGACGGCGCCACGGCCGAGAACACAGCGGAAAAGGCGTTCCCGCGACCCGTCTCCATGCGGCGCCTGGAAGGTAACTCAACTACACCTCCCAGAAAGCTCCGCGCCGGCCCGTTTCCCAGCGACTGGCGCGGAGACTTCTGGGAGATGTAGTTGACTTACCTTCCCGGCGCCGCATGGAGACGGGTCGCGGGAACACCTTTCCCGCTGTGTTCTCGGCCGCGGCGCCGTCCTTGGCCTTCTGGCCCTCTCCTCGGGGCTAAGGATGCGTCGGAAAAGGCAGCGGGAAAGGCATCCCCGCGACCCGTCTCCATGCGGCGCCTGTAAGGTAACTCAACTACACCTCCCAGAAGTCTCCGCGCCGGTCGCTGGGAAACGGGCCGGCGCTAAGCTTTCTGGGAGATGTAGTAGACTTACCTTCAAGGCGCCGCATAGAGGCGGAACGCGGGGACGCCTTCCCCGCTGCCGCCCGGAAAACACACAGGAAGTAGCCCACAATGCCCGCGCGGGAGACCCGTAGTCCCCGCCTCTCTCCGCAAAGGCCGCTCTCCAACCCCTCCGCAGCCTCCATTCCGCTGCCCGGGGACGAGGCCGAGGGGGAGCCGCATCTCCCAGCGCCCTCCTCTTCGAACAGCGGAAACGACCCCGAGGAGAGGGCCGCTGGGTAAGGAAACCGAGCGGATCCCCATCAACAAACACAACAAACACACACACAGATAACTACACACAAAAAAAACATACCAAAAACAATACCAACACACACATATATATACACACACAGAAATAAAAAAAAACCCAAAACCAAAACACACACATGCACACAAAACACCAAAAAAACCAACACACCTTCAACTACACACACACATACACACACATACAAACACACACAACAAACATTATCACAACAATACAAAACCATACATACCCTGACATTCTCACATCACCTACATAGGGCACAGCAACGCGTGCCGGGTTCAGCTAGTATATATATATATATATATATATATATATATATATATATATATACACATACACTAGCTTGGGGACCCGGCAGTGCCCGGGTTATTTGAGAAAGGCATTGTGGGCCAAGGTTGGTCTTTATCCGTTATTTATGTGGCTCACAGTGCTCTCAGGAAGTTAGTAAAGGTACTGCAAATCCCATCGTCCATGGTCCATCCGCCTCCAATCACCACCAGGATGTAGAGTGGGTCACGGGGGCTCTGCGTGCCAACTTTGGTCCTGATCAGCCATTGGATGAGGGTTGCAGCAGTCCCAGGAAGTGTGTAGAGGTACTCCAAGTCCCATTCTCCATGGTCCATCCTCCTGCTAACAGCACCAGGATGTAGAGTGGGTCACGGGGACTCTGCGTGCCAACTTTGGTCCTGATCAGCCATTGGATGAGGGTTGCAGCAGTCCCAGGAAGTGTGTAGAGGTACTGTCCCATTCTCCATGGTCCATCCTCCTGAACAGCACCAGGATGTAGAGTGGGTCACGGGGACTCTGTACAACTTTGGTCCTGATCAGCCATTGGATGAGGGTTGCAGCAGTCCCAGGAAGTGTGTAGAAGTACTCCAAGTCCCATTCTCCATGGTCCATCCTCCTGCCTCTCCCAGCTTAGGATTCGGGGTGGCCATCTGCCGGGAGTGCTTCAATGGCGCTCCTGTGTGGCAGGAGAGGGTTGGGCTGGCTGGCCTTTGGGGTCCCTTCCAACTCGAGGGGCCTACCATGGTCGCCACCATCCTGATGCAGGAGGCCCCGCCTTGGGCCCAGTTTGCCGCGTCCTGATTGGCCGAGGTTGCCTTTAAAGCAGGGCGTGGCCCAGGAGGGCGTTTTGGCGCGATGGAGGAGGAGGCTTTCCGGTGGACGGGAGAGTTTGTGAGGACGACATGGCCGAGGCGTGAGTGGAGGCGGGACCCCGCCCGAGGGAGACCCTCCTCCCTCCCTCTCTCTCTCTCTCTCTGCCGGGCCGAGGGGAAGTGTCCCTGCCAGGAGAAGCCCCCCGCCCCCTCCCCAAATGGACCAGGTGGGCCTGAGCTCCGTGGAAGGAAGGCAGGCAGGCAGGGAGGGAGGCCCATAGCACACAGCTGCATGTAGGAAACCCCGCAGCAGCGCCTGCCTTGAACCGGGTTATCTGGCCGTGCGGACTTGAGGGGGGGGGGAGGGGCGCCCACGGGTTCCAATGTTTGCAGACCAGAAAGAGCCAGCACGCGGGGGGGCAAGGGGGAGGCGGCAGGGATGCCACAAAGAAGGACCAGGCTAACGCCCCCCCGCCCCCAAAAGGTCCTCCATGGCCAACAGAAACTAAAGGAAGAGTTTGGTGGGCACTGCCCGGCCTTGTGCTTGGGAGTTGTAGTTCACCTACTTCCAGAGAGCACTGTGGATTCAAACCATGATTGGGGGGGGGGGGGCAGTGCATAGCTCACCTGCCTTGACTCACCTGATCTTCCAAAGGAAGGGACCCCTGCGCTGCTTCTTGCAGGGGGGGGGGTGTGGAGGGGGGTGGGTGTTCATTGGAGGGAAGAGCCCGGCTGCCCCCTGGGAGGCTGCCACTCCCCCCACTCCTAGCAGCAGGGGGAGGGGGGGCAACCTGGCCTGCTTCTGCAACAGAGCGGCAGCCAGGCGCTTCTGACGCGTGTCTTGGTTTGCACACGCGTGTCAACCCCTGCTGCATTCAGCAGTGCCGCCGGGAAGAGGCAAGCCCAGCAAGGCACCTCTGTGCAGGCGGCACAAGCCCCTTCCTCTTCGGCCCCTCCCCCCTTCCTCACAGCGGAACCATCCACACCCACCTTCACTGCTTTGAACCGGAATATATGGCAGTGTGGACTCGGATAATAATAATAATAGTAACCCGGTTCAAAGCAGACATAGTGGGAGAGTCACTTCAAGGCATGGGGGTTCTGTGTGGGAAGTCTGGCCCAGATCTCTCATTGGTGGAGTTCAGAATGCTCTTTGATGATAGGTGAACTATAAATCCCAGCAACTCCAACTCCCAAATGTCTTGGTCTCCCCCCCCCCCCCAAATTTCCCCAGTGTTCACATTTGGGCATATTGAGGATTGGTGCCAAGTTTGGTCCAGATCGATCCCTGTTTGAGCCCACTGTGCTCTCTGCATGGAGGTGAACTACAACTCCCAAACTCACAGTCAAGGCCCACCCACCCCTTCCAGTATTTTCTGTTGGTCACTGGGTTTTGTGTGGGAATCTTGGCCCAATCCTCTCATTGGTGGAGTTCAGGATGCTGGCGTAAGAAAAAGGCCAGAGACCTTATAAGACTACAACTCCTGCCCGGCAACACCCCTGACCGCGGCACTGGAAAGGCCTTCTCTGGGCCCTTCCACGCAGCCATAGAGCCCAGAACCTCGAGGTGGGAAATCCCACCCTATCCGCTTTGAACTGGGCTATTTCAGGCCACACTGCCATACGTTCCAGTTCAAAGCAGCAAATGAGGGATTCTTGAACTGGGTTATCTGGCCGTGTGGATTCAGATGAGCCGTTTCAAAGCGGATCTTGTGGAATCTCCACCTGGATATGTGGGGTTACTCTATGGCTGTGCGGAAGGGCCCAGAGAGGCCCTCGCGTTGGGTCGACGCTGCCCTCTATCCCAGGAACTGATCCCAGATTGTTTGCTTTGAACTGGATTATATGAATCCAGACTGCCAAATAATCTGGAATGAAGAGATAATCTGGGATCAGGTCCTGGGAGAGAGGGCCGGGCCCGAGGGCCTTCCACACAGCCCTCTAAGAACCCAGAACATCAAGGCCGGGAACCCACCATGTCTGCATTGAACTGGGTTACCTGAGTCCACACTGCCATACATTCCAGTTCCAAGCAGCAAATGTGGGATTGTATGCAGCTGTGTGGAAGGGGCGCCCCCCCCCCCCGGGCCCCTCAATATCCCTCAGGCCCCTCTATCCCCGCTTTCCATGGGTTTGTATCTGTTTTGTGCTGCTGCAAATAAATATAAATAAATAAAGAGAGAGAGAGAGAGAGTTTTGCCGGGGGAGGGTGCTGGGAGGGGCAACGAGCCCTTTCAAGGGGGCTTTCGGCTGATCAGTTTTCCTTCTGGCCCTGGTTTGGTCCTCTTGCCATGTTTACCCTTTTGTGCATTTTTAATTGCATGTTTTCGAAGCTATTTTAATGCTGTGAGCTGCTTTGGGTCTCGGTTCCATGTAATCCAGATTAACAGAGCAGATAATCCACATTGCCTGCTTTGAACTGGATTATACGAGCCTACACTGCCATATAACCCAGTTCAAATCAGATAATCTGGATTTTATATGGCAGTGTAGAAGAGGTCTAGGATAAACCCAGGGTGGTGGTAGTAATAATAATAATAATAATAATAATAATAATGGTGCTGTTGCTTAAATCTTTCTGCTCGTATCCTGTGCAATCCTGGGATTTGTAGGGTACGAACGGGGCATTTATAATGATCTCCTAGTGCGGCCTAGCCCGCATCCACACTACAGAATTCATGCAGTTTGGCACCACTTTGATTGCCATGGCCCAATGCTATCAAACCCTGGGAGCTGTAGTTTCACAAGGTCTTCTATTCCAGTGTTTCCCAACCTTTTTTGAGCCGCGGCACATTTTTTACATTTGCGAAATCCTGGGGCACACCACCAACCAAAATGACACCAAATGACACTCTAACACAGTCATACATATCGTTAATATGTTTTTAAATGTATTTATACACTCAGTGGGAAACCTGGGCCTGTTTCGATGAACACAACATAGATATCCTGGCAGGAATGGCAGAAAGACACAAACTTCCCACACAGAGAAAATGCTGTAAGAGTTTGGTGGGCATTGACCTTGGGTTTCGGAGTTGTAGTTCACCTACATCCAGAGAGCACTGTGGACTCAAACAATGTTGGATCAGGACCAAACTTGCCATGAATACTCAATATGCCCAAATATGAACGCAGATGGAGTTCAGGGGAAATAGACTTTGACACTTGGGAGTTGTAGTTGCTGGGATTTATAGTTCCCCTATACTCAAAGAGCATTTTGAACCCCACCAATGATAGAACTGGGCCAAACTTCCCACACAGAACCCCCAGGAGGCAAGAGGAGGTCTCTACTTGGGGAAAGGGAGGCGGGCCTTCCCAATGCATGGAGAGGGAGAGACCACGTAGGTAACAGGTGGGGGTGGGGGTGTTTATCGAGGTAGGGTTCTTAGGGTTTTTATACTTCAACACACTAGACCCCCCCCCCTTCCCGGAGGTTCCAATTTCCCACGGCACACCTGATGATCGCTCACAGCACACTAGTGTGCCCCGGCACACTGGTTGGGAAACACTGTTCTATTCTACCTTGGTCAGGCCACACCTGGAATCACACTGTGTCCAATTCTGGGCACCCCAATTGAAGGGAGGTGTTGAGGCTCAGCTGGATTACTGTGTCCAGAGAAGGGCGACTCAACGGATCCAGGGGGGTCTGCAGAACAAACCCTATGAGGAGCGGCTTCAAGAGCTGGGCATGCCTGGCCTCTGAGGGGAGGCATGGCGGGGGCCTTGGATAAATATGTGAGAGGAAGTCCTGGGGAGGGGAGGGAGGAGCAGGCCTGTTCTCTGCTGCCCTGGAGACTAGGATGCAGGCCCGGATTAAAGGCTTCTTGCCGCCCTAGGCCACACTCTAAATCCCGCCCCCGAGGGGCGGGGCTGCGGCCGCTTGAGGGGGCGGGGCCTCTTGCGGGGGCGGGGCCAGCGAGAGGGAAAAGGAGCTGGGAGAAGCCTCGCCGCCGCCGCGCCGCCCTTAGAGCGACGGATGTGCCTTTCCCCGGGCCGCCACCTCCCGTGCAAGCGAGGAGGCAGCAGGGGAAGGCACGTCTGTCGCCCTAGGGGCGGCGCAGCAGCGTCGAGGCTTCTCCCGGCGCCTTCTCCCTCTCGCCGGGCTAGTCCGCCCCTCCTCCCTTGACTGAAGGGAGGAGGGCCGGGCGGAGCCGGCATGAGGGAAAAGGAGCCGGGGGAAGTCCCGCCCCTAGGGCAACTCACGCGGTTTTCGCCACCGCCCCCCCCACTCGCCCGTGCCCCAAACACGAGTGGGGCGGCGGCGGCGGCGAAAACCGAGTGAGTCTCCCTAGGGGCGGGACTTCCGGCGGCGCCTTCTCCACTCACATCGGCAGCGGCTCCGCCCCTCCTCCCTTCAGTGAAGGGAGGGGGCGGAACCGGCGAGAGGGAGAAGGCGCCGCTGGAAGTCCCACCGTGTTTGGGGCACGGGCGAGTGGGGCGGCGGCAAGGGAAGCCGCGTGAGTCTCCTTAGGGGCGACGGGACTTCCCCTCACCCCTTCCTTCACGCCCGGAAATGCCACCCCCTAATCTGCCGCCCAAGGCCATGGCCTCGGGTGGCCTTATGGGTAATCCGGGCCTGCTAGGATGCAGTAGAAGAACAGCTTCAAAGTGCAGGAAAGGAGATTCCACCTGTGAGGAAGGAGGGCTGTTCAGCAGTGGAACTCTCTGCCAAAGGAGGCATCTTCTTTAGAGTCTTTTAAACGGGCTGGGTGGCCATCTGTCGGGGGTGCTTTGAATGCGATTTCCCTGCTTGGCCCACAAGGTGTCTCCCAATCCAATTCTAGGATTCCCCTCTGCCCCAGAGCATTGCCAAGCTACACATCCCAGGTTTCTCTAGTCCTTCCTGCCTTCCACCCCACACTCTTCCATGCCCACCTTGGAACGGAGAGGACATTGTTGTTCACCAAGGACTAACATACTGATTGTTACAGTGTGGTTCCCCATTTCCGCAAGCCCTTGATTCTCACTTGAGTGGATGCGTTTCCCACCTGCTCTTTTGGGTTCATACGTATAATGATGGATATATAGGATACTAGCTGTACCCGGCAGGCGTTGCTGTGCCCTATTTAGGAGATGCGAGAAAGTCTGAGTATGTAAGGGTTGAAAATGATGTTACTTACGGTCTTGGTGGGATCATGGCTGTGTCATTGTGGGTTGTTCTGGTGGGTGGGATGTTGAAGTCCTGTGGAGTTGTCCTGTGTTTGTAGTGTTGTGTTGTGGTTGGAGTATAGGTGGAGTTGGTTTTTGTTTGTGGTGGTGGTAGGTGTTGTGTGTGCGGGGTCCGGTAATGTTGGGGGGATGGGTTGTGATAGGAAGTTGTGTTATGTGGGTAGGAATTGCTGGAGTATTGTGCCTGGGATGTGTGTGTATTTGGAGGTGTGCGTGGTGGTGAGTAGTGAGTGCAGTCCTGGGTTTTGTATGGGGGAAGTTGTCAGGTATTTGTGGGGTTTATTTTGTGTGTGTTGTGGTGACATAGTTGTCTCAGTCTGGCTGTGTGCTGGTTGTGATGTGGAGGGGGTGTGGCTTTTGCCAGTGGTGTTTGTCGTGAATTTTGGTTGGGGTGGGTTTTTGTGTTGCAGGATTGTTGGTTTTTTTGGTGGGTTTTGCAAGTTTGTGTTATTCCGGCGGTATGTGTTTGTCAGTGGTGCCTGTGTCCCTGGTGCCCTATTTGTGTTAGTCTTATGTCCTCCTGGTAGCTGTTATGTCCTCCTGTGTTAGTTGGTTGTACTGTGTAGGTTTCAGTTTAGCAGAGGTATGTTTAACCCACAAACACCAACTGACTAAATTCAAATCACTCAGTATTCTAACCTAGCCTAGCTCAGGCCACCGTTACTATGGGAACTCAGCCTCCTGGCATTTTGTGTGGGCCGATGTCGGCCAATGGGATTCGCTGGTGGCCGCAAAGGATGCTGGGAAATGTAGTTTTTTAATCGTTGTTTTGGGGGTCCTCTAGGTTTTGGGGGGCAAAGTTTCTTTGCTAAAAACCTTCCTTGCCTGATGCCTATTTTTGTTGCCAAGTTTGGTGTCTCTGCCTTGGAAGGTTTCTCTGTCTATGGCAGTTGTTCCATGACGGGACCTCCTTTATATATATAGATTATTATTATTATTATTATTCCTACATTAGACTGTTTTCGGAAGTGGTGCAGTGATTGCATTTGAACAACAGGGGGCGCTGGAGTGTCATTACAGATTCGCACCACTCTGGCACAGGCTGTCAGGGATACTGTTTCCATTGACTACTTCTATATAGTGAGAGCGATATCTTGTGTGTTGTAGAGTTGTTTAAATAGGTAGCCTTTGCAGTGTTGTGGAAGGCTTCCATGGCCGGCGTCACTGGGGGGTCGTGAGTTTCCCAGAATGCTTTTGGGACACGGCCACCCAGTCCGGGAAACCCCAGTGCTGTCAAGTCTTGATTGTGGCTCCATGTCTTTCAATCCCAGGCCTGCTTTTCGCCCATGGTATCTCGGGGAGCGAAAAGACCCACGCCATGATGGATCCAGTCAGATGGGCTGATTCCGCACTGCTTGGAGATGCTCTTCGGAAGGATCGGAGCTCTCCAGGCCAAACGAGACGTAAGTCACCTCCTGCCTTGGCATTGATGCTAGTAGTTGTTGGAACTCGACCACACCCTGCACAAGTGTATAGTCCTCACCGAGGACATAGATAGGCCGCTGGGTGAGCTGGCAGGGAAGTCACCTTTCCCCACCTCCCCCCCTTCCCCGGCCTCTCTGTCTCCTGCCATTTCCCTTGGGTAGACGGATGCTTCTCGGGGACACGTCTCTCTTGAGTCAAAGTTTCCAGCCCCCAAATCTCCGTTTGTTTTGCTCCCGTGAGCGTGGAGAGAGGCAAGGCGTCTCCAGAGACAGCTGGGCTGCAACGTTCCTATTTAGAGATCGTTCCCCCATATTTGTAACTTTGAAAGCTTTACTCTGTCCCTGTGACGTCTGAAGCGTAGTGTCTCCACGGCTGGCTCAAGGACCTCCGGATCTGCTGGCGTTGCTACTGTTGCTTCTTGCGTCTGAGTGCTTTTTCCCTTTTTGAAGTTACTCAACAGAAGTCACCTTGGCGAGGCTCTCCTTACTGTCCAAAACTCCCCTCTGCAGGTGTTCCTGTCGGACAGGGCCGAGGCCCAACAGCATGAACAGGGCCGAGGTCCAACGCCATGAGGATGTCTTGCTGGAGCGGCCGGAGAGCGCATCATCGCCCGAGGCCCCCAACACTCTGTTTGGCATGTAGGTCATCCTGAGGGGGGGGGGGATATTCCCTCCCTTCAAAGCTTCAGCTATTCAGCCATATTGAACATCTTTGCTTGTTCCTTTGCGGTGTTTTTTCAGCAGCGTCTACAGCGTATTGGTCTCATGCTACAAGATCTACAATGAAGACACCTATGACCTGGATGGAAACCCCACCGACCCCCCCCCCCCCCCAAGCAAAAGTGAGTAAGGAGCTTCCCGTTGCCTGGTGATAGTTGCATCACGCGCAAGCGACAGAGGAGCTTTGGTTTATGGGTTTGCGCGTTAAGCCTCAGACCTCGGACTGGGTTCTTATGAGGCCAACCAGTCCTGATGGTTTCGAGGCTTCATGTTCAGATATGAGGCCGTAACAAAGCAAAAATACCGTTGAATGCGTAGAAGCCGAGTTTTTCAGACCTTTTTTTGGCTGAAAAAGCCTCTCTCGGCTTATACTCGAGTCAAAAATATTTGGGTCCTACTTACCTGTCCGAACGCATCTCTCCCTATGAACCATCGAGATGTTTAAGATCATCCGGAGAGGCCCTGCTCTCGGTCCCGCCTTCTTCGCAGGCGCGACTGGCGGGGACGAGAGACAGGGCCTTTTCAGTGGTGGCTCCTCGGCTTTGGAGCGCCCTCCCTAGAGACATCAGATCGGCCCCCTCCCTCCTGATGCTTCGCAAGAAAGCCAAGACCTGGCTCTTTGAGCAGCATTTGCTGATGAAATATAAGGCTTAATTAGATATATGGAATGGCGACGATGCGACGGGAACTGATTTCAACATGATGCTGAGGCTGCAATTGTATGTTTTTAATTGTTAATTTCTTGCTATATGGTTATTTGTTTGTTTGTTGCTTGTGTTGTATTGAGGGCAGAGACTGCCTTGTGTAAACCGTCCCGAGTCGCCTTTGGGCTGAGAGGGGCGGGATAGAAACGTGACAAATACATTAAATATATTAAGCTGGGCCAGAACCGTATAGAGCTTTAAAGGTCAAAACCAGCACTTTGAATTGAGCCCGGAAATGGACAGGCAGCCAGTGCAGCGGACACAACAGGGGGGTGGTGTGCTCCCTGTATGCCGCCCCCTTAGTAGCCTGGCTGCCGCCCGTTGGACTTGTTGAAGTTTCCGAACTGTTTTCAAAGGCAGCCCCACGTAGAGTGCGTTGCAGTAATCTATTCGAGATATGACCAGAGCGTGGACGACCGTGCCCAGACCAGACTTCCCAAGGTACGGGCGCAGCTGGCGCACGAGTCTCAACTGTGCGAAAGCTCCCCTGGCCACCGCCCAGACCTGGGATTCCAGGCCCAGCGATGAGTCCAGGATCACTCCCAAGCTGCGAACCTGCGTCTTCAGGGGGAGTGTCACCCCATCCAACACAGGCCGTGACCCTATGCCCTGTTCGGCCTTTCGACTGACCAGGAGGACCTCTGTCTTGTCTGGATTAAGCTTCAATGTGCTAGCCCTCATCCAGTCTGACACGGCGGCCAAGCAGCGGTTCAAAGTCTGGACAGCCTCCTGAGTGACAGGTGGGAAGGAGTGACAGATCTGGACGAGAATAAGATAGAAAAAGGAATAGAGTGGATTTTGGAGGTATGGGGGTGATAGGGAAGAAGGGGAAAGAATAAGAGTGAGAAGGAAAAAGGAAATATAAAGTACGAATAGATAGTAAGAATTAAAATTTCGACTTCCGCGGTCCCTTTCCTTGGTTGCTTTGTGTTGTTTTGTCTTCTTTTGGTTCTTCTCTACTTTACTGTTTTTTCCAGTCTGCTTCTATATTTAGCTTTCTGTTTTTCAGACGTTCTGTGGCCACCGTCCCGCCCGTTTCCCTGACGGGGGCCCCCTTGTTTCTTGCCTTCAAGTCAGTCTGTCTGTCCGTGTGCCTGGTACCCATCATCTTCTCCAGCAGTTTCTCCTCCTCTTTCCAAACTTTGGCGTGACGTATTCTTGCCGCCGTACTTGGGAGGAAGGACAGTGTATCATTGTTGTTACCCATCTTGGCTTCCGCCATGCCTCATGGAAAGGGATCTATTCCTAAGATTCCTTGTAGTAAGTCCGGTGTTTTTCCCCAGTAGATCTTTGCCTTCTCGCACGTCCACCATAATTGGAAGCCGGATCCTTCTATCTTTCCACACTTCCAACAGTTAGTGTCCGTGTTTCTGTCGCTTCTGCCTAGTTTTTTCGGTGTCGTGTACCATCTGTAGGGTGTTTTGATCCAGTTTTCTTTAGTTCCGTGCAGGGGCGGTCTAAGGTAATTTTAAATGGTAAGCGAACATTGTTTTGCCCCCCCCCCCAAAAAAAACATTATTTTGGCGCCTTCCTCATTGGGGGCTTCTTCACAAACCAGATTGGCAGTCAAGATGGGGGGGGGGGGGAGAGAGAGAAAGACCCCTTGTCTGCTTGAGGCAAGTGTGAATATTGCAATCGGCACGTCTACACTGCTGAATGAATGAATGCAGCCTGGCCTTGCTTAACTGCCACGGGGTCCTGGGAGTTGTAGTTTGGAGAGGCACCTGCCATAGCCTAAGGACCTTATGGGGGGGGGGGGAGAGAAAACAAACTCCCTGGGACCCCTGAGTCTCGAGAAGGGGAGAAAGGCCCGCCCGCCCCATCCCTCCCCCCTCCCTCCCTCCCTCCCTTTGCTGCTGCTCTTCCAAGAGAGAAGGGGGTCCTGGAGGGAGCCAAGGAAGGGAAAGAAAGCAAGCCAAGGGAAGGGAAGGGAGGCCCTCTGCCGCCTCCTCCTCCTGAGGCACTGAGGTGCTGCTGCCTCTCTCGCTGCTGCTGGTGGGCAGGGTGGCCGCCGAGGCCGGGGGGGGGGCATGGCGGAGGTGGTGGCAGCGGCAGCAGCAGCGACTCTGGGCCTTTCGGGTCCGCGACTCGCATTATTATGACTAGGAGCGAGGCGCCGCCTTCGCCGCCCCCATGCCGTGGGCCCCGCAGTCTGAGCGGGTGGCTTCGAGCCTTCGCCCGGCTGGTGGCTTCCCGCCTGAGGGGCCGCTCTGGTGGAGACGGCTGGCCATGCGCGCAGCCCAGGGACAGCGAGGGGGGCGGTGGTTGTGCGCATGCTCCAGGAGAGGGAGAAAGAGAGAGGGAGGGAGGCCGGACACTGTCTGGTGGGTGGGGGAATGCGCCCTTACCCAGATGGCGCCCCATGCAGCCGCTGCCTTGGCCTACCTGTAGGGCCACCCCTGGTTCCGTGGCAGACGTGTACCTTAATTTCTTTTTCCATATTCCTTCCCATTTTTCTCTTTCTATTGTTCTACCTGTTTTCCTTCCATCTTTTCATATAATTTTTTTCTTCCTTTTTGTCTTGATCCCACTCTAGAAGTTATATATATATATATATATATATATATATATATATATGTATGTATGTATGTTATTGCTTTCTGTTCAGTTTTTAATATAGTATCCCAGAAATTATTTGATTCTTGAAATCCTATCTTTTCATCTTTTACAAAATACTCCTTTAATTGTCTGTAATGGAGCCATGACATTTTATTATCTATATTGAATATTTCTTGCTGGGTTTTTAGTTTCATTTCTCCACTAGCTTGGGGACTCGGTGTTGCCCGGGTTATTTGAGAAAGGCATTGGTTGCCTGTGGTCCAAATTGAGTCTAGATCCAATGTCAGCAGGGTTCAGTGGATACCTGTGAACTACTACTCCCATAGGCATGTCCCATTGTCCATTTCTATCCTCCTCCAAACCACACCAGGATGTAGAGTGGGTCACGGGAGCTCTGTGTGCCAAGTGTGGCCTTGATCAGTCATTGGTGTGGCTCATAGTTGTCTCTGGAAGTGAGTGAAGGTACTGGAAGTCCCATCACCCTTTATCCCCAGGATGTAGAGTGGATCATGGGGGCTCTGTGTGCCAAGTTTGGCCCAGATTTGTCATTGGCTGACTTCACAGTGGTCTATGGGAGCCGAAGCAAATTAAAGTAGTGCAAATCCCATCATTTGGGGTCCATCCTCCCCTAAATGGCACCAGGACATAAAGTGGGTCATGGGGGTTATGTGTGCCAAGTTTGGTCCAGGTCTGTCATTCGTGTGGGTCACAGTGGCCTGTGGAAGTGGGAGCCAATCAGAAAGCTGACACATACACACATACATACCCCCTTATACGCTGACCTTTGGTTATATGTAGGATCTTCCCCGGGTACTGGTTGAGGGGGTAGCAGGTCAGGGTTTTGCCCTCCCTTCTGCTCGAGATCCCCGTGTACAACTGGGGGCCACTGTGTGACACAGAATGCTGGAAGATGGGCTGAGGTCATTGTTTGTTCTTATGTTCTTATACGTGACTTTTATTATATGTACCAATGATATACCTGGCAGTGCCTAATTTGTCAAAGGCATTGTTTGTTTTGATTGAGAAAAAGCTAATCAGTAACATTATTGATTAGAGAAAAGCCAGTCTTTGATTCAGTGTTTATGAGTGCTCCCGTTAGAAAATACATAACAATGTGGGTGAACCTCAATTCCCAGAACCGTGGGTCAATCCTCCCTAGACCAGGCCTGGTATACACAGCTGGCCATGTTGAGTCTGTGTGCCAAGTGTGGTCCAGATCTGATGTGGGCTGGGGTTAGTACTCTCTGTATAAGAGTGAACTACAACTCCCATATGCCAAGGGCAGTCCCCTGTAGTTGGTCATGTTGAGTCTGGGCCAGTTACTGTGTTTTAACCCATGTAGGTGGGTTTTATATGTTGAGCCTGGGAAAGGGCGACTAATAAATGGAAATAATAAATAAATAAATAAGTTTGGTCCAGATCCAACGTTGGCTGGGTTCAGTGCTCTTTGGATGCAGGTGAACTACAACTCCTATAAGTCAAGGTCAATTCCCCCTCAACCTGGTCATTGGGGCTCTACGTGCCAAATGTGATCCAGATCTATGATTGAAGGGGGCCTGCCTTGATGCGAGGTGAACTACAACCCCAGCGTGTGGGATCAGTCCCCCAAACCCACCCAGCCTGTTCAGGTGCTGACGAATGCCTCTCTGCCGTGTGCCACAGGGAAGGGCAGGAAAGGGTCAAGGGAGAGGCCGTGGGTGGGGGGATGCAAATGGGAAGAGAGAGGAACCCTGGGGTGCCTGCCTGTGGGGGAGGGGACACCTCAGATCTAGGATGAAATGGTCCCTGAATGCAAGCATGTCTTGGACGGTGGGTCGTAGTGTGTGCATGGGAAGGGCCTGGGCCACATCTTCATGGCGCTCACTCTCACCTGCCTTGTCCACGAAGGGAGGGCCTTGGAGGCACTGGGAACTGGAGCCTGTTTGTGGAGGCCGGAGGCTGCCTGTGTAAGTGGACCACTCCGCCACATACATACATGCATACATACATACATGCATGCACGTTTTCACTTTTATTACGTGTATAGAAGATTTTATTTCTTGACCAGTTCCTTGTATCTCGGCCACCCCTGCCATCCTAAAATCCCCAGTGGTGATGCTTCCGGAGGGGATGCCCATCGAGGCGCTCTGTCATAGAATTTGGTCTTACATGTTTTTTCCTCTACACTTGTCTAAGGCTCGACCTTATGAAATGGTTCCCGAAGTTTTTCCCTCCTTGGTCCCTTCATACCACATCCTATACATAGTTGTGCCACCCGGACCTCCGCTCCATTCCCTCTGGAATGGACGGTTTTTCCTTTCCTCGTTCTGCCCAACCCTTGGCCCAAACCAGAGCGCATGCTTCCTTCCGCATAATAAAGCCTGAGATCGGGTGTAGCCAGGCCAGCCTTGTTTCTTCCTTCCGCTCAGATTTTGGCGTTCCTCCCCCCCCCCCCCGGAGTGCCAAATGTATTTTACAATATCCCTATTCCATTCCTTTAATAGCTTCTGACCTCTTATAATTGGGAGGTTTTCCTCATGTCCCTGCACGGGGAGCTGGAGCTGACAGGCGGGAGCTCACCCTGCCCCCTGGATTTGAAGTGCCGACCACAAGGGTGTGGCCCATTGTGCCACCGGGGGCTCCAAGTGTGAACGGGAACGTCTCCTTTTAATACTTTGGCTCATCAATCAATTCATTCATCAGAGCTTTCCCTGGAAGGGGGCTAAAATCCTACCTGCGGCCCAAAGAGGCTTTGCGTACTTTATTCTGAGCCCCTTCCTCTTGACAAGGGGTGCCGGCCTGGGTTCGACTCGCCTTTGCCAGTCGGCTCCCAACGTTTAAGGAATGCGGTTTCAGCTTTACGTTAAGCACATGGGAAAGTGGTGAGCGTGTCCGCCCGTCACTCTTTAATGGCATTTCTCTGCTGGGCGGGACACCTGTGGCACTCCCAGTGCGCATCGTTGGGTTTTTGTATGTGCACAGGCGCCTTTTCCTTCTTTCCTTCCGCCGTGTAGTCGGGATCCCCGAGGTCTCCTCCTCCGGTGGCTGCGGAGCTTGCCTCCTCCGGCCTCTTCCCGCTGCTCTTGGCCGTGTCTGCCTGAGCCAGGGCCGCTCTCCTCTGCTTGCATTGACTCGTCCTGGCGGGCCCCTTGGCCCCCTAACTCAGGGTTGCCCAACCTTTTTTGAGCCGCAGCACACTTTTCACACTTGCAAAACCCCGGGGGCACACCACCAACCAAAATGACACAAAACGACACTCTAACACAGTCATACATATAGTTAATATGTTTTAAAATGTATTTATACACTCAGTGTGAAACCTGGGCCTGTTTCGATGAACACAACATAGAAATCCTGGCAGGAATGGCAGAAAGACACAAACTTCCCACACAGAACTCCCAGAACCAAGAGAAAATGCTATAAGAGTTTGGTGGGCATTGACCTTGAGTTTTGGAGTTGTAGTTCACCTACATCCAGAGAGCACTGTGGACTCAAACAATGTTGGATCAGGACCAAACTTGGCATGAATACTCAATATGCCCAAATGTGAACACAGATGGAGTTTGGGGAAAATAGACCTTGACATTTGGGAGTTGTAGTTGCTGGGATTTATAGTTCCCCTATAATCAAAGAGCATTCTGAACCCCACCAATGATAGAACTGGGCCAAACTTCCCACACAGAACCCCCAGGAGGCCAGAGGAGGTCTCTACTTGGGGAAAGGGAGGCGGGCCTTCCCAATGCATGGAGAGGGAGAGACCAAGTAGACAACGGGTGGGGAGGGGGGTGGTTGTAATTTTGTGTCTTTATCGAGGTAGGTTTCTTAGGGTTTTTATGCTTCAACACACTAGACTCTCTCCCCTCCCCCTTCCTGGAGGTTCCAATTTCCCACGGCCCACCTGATGATTGCTCACGGCACACTGGTTGGGAAACACTGATTTAGTCCAAGTAGGTAGTAGTCTGGTTTCAGCTGTAATTTTAGTTTTAATAGAGATTGAGTCTCCTTATGTATAATTCTCCAGTATTTTGTAGCTTCTGGGCAAGACCACCACATATGGAAGAAACTTCCTACGTGTCAATGGCATTTCCAACATTTTGATTGGTTTTTACTATACATAATGCCTATTTTTTGTGGAGAAATGTACCATCTATGGAACATTTTCATCCAATGTTCTTTAAGGTCTGAGGCATATGTATGTTTTAGTTTTTTGTTCCAAATTATTTGCCATTCATGTAATTTAGTTTGTCTGCCAATATTTTTAGCCCAGATTATCATACAATTTTTGATTTCTTCTGTTTCTGTCGCCCAATCTAATATTTTATTATAAACTAGCTGACCCGGCCACGCCTTGCTGTGGAATTTTTTTAACTTGGGGACTGTGTTTGTAGTTATGTATATGTGTATGCGTGTATATGTGTGTACTTATGTATATGTATGTGCATGTATATGTGTTGATGTGTGTAAGTACAGGTGTGTTTATGTATGTGTGTATGTGTATATCCTTCCTTTTCCTTCCTTTCTTCTCCCCTCTTTCCTTCCTTCCTTCACTCCATCCTTCTATCCTTTCCTTCCTTTCCCCTCCCGTCCTTCCTGCTATCCTTCCTTTTTCCTTCCTTTCTTCTTCCCTCCTTCCTTCCATCCATTCTTCCTTCTATCCTTCCTTTCCTTTCTTCTCCCCTCCTTTCCCCCCCCCTTCCTTCTTTTCTTTCCTTCCTTCCTGCCATTCCTCCCCTTTCTGTATCAGTCCTTGCTCCCCTTGTCTCACTCCCTCCATACCTTTCCCTACCACCACCAACATTCCGACTCTCTAAACTGCCAGGGGGGTGGGGGCTCCCAGCCTACATTCTAACTGAGGGAGTATTTGAATAATGCCTCTAATTGGTCAGCTCCACTAACATTCCGATGCTGTAAACTGCCAGAGGGAGGTGGTGTGGGGGATCATGGGAGTTGTAGTGCATAATGTTTTTTTGGATTTGTGGCCGTTGGCTCTTTTTTGGGCAGGAGGGTGTTTTGGTAAACATACCTCGTAGGGTTTTCTGGGTATGTGGGCTGTTTTTGTGTGTCTGCCTCGTGTGGTTTCTTGGTCTATAAGACAGGACCCATGACATGGAGGATTTTATATATATAGATTCTTGTTATATTTTTTCTTCCCACTTTGATCAATTGTATCCAGAAATCCTCCGTGTCATGGAAACCATTCTTTCTGTCTTGATTATAGATATTCTTTATTTGTAAGTACGGTAGCCAAGTTAAGTTTTCCACAATTTGTTTGATTTCCTCTTGAGATTTTAATTCCTCTTGAGACTCCGTGGCCTCTTGCCGGGCCCACCTTCGACCGGTTTCGGCCACTGGACGCAGAAGCTGTAGATAGGATTGTGACTGCAACTAGACCGACCACCTGCTCCCTCGATCCGTGCCCCTCCTGGCTCGTGAAAACTTGCCTGGAGGGGTTATGAGACGCTCTGTTGAGATTAATGAACACCTCCCTTGAGCAAGAACCGTTTCCAGAGGGTTTGAAAGAGGCCGTGGTCACTCCATTGCTGAAGAAGCCGGGGTTAGACCCTACGGTCCCCTCCAACTACCGCCCAGTTTCGAATTTGTCGTTCCTGGGCAAGGTGGTTGAGAGGGCAGCAATGGAGCAGTTGCAGTCCTTCCTAGATGACGCTACTTGGCTTGACCCCTTCCAGTCCGGCTTCCGTTCGGGGCACGGGAGGGAGACGGTCCTGGTCTCCATCACAGACAAGCTACGGTGCCATATGACACGTGGGTTCATATGACAAGGAACCTCCTTGCTTATCATCGCTTGCGCTGCCTTCCAAGTGTGTGGCTCAATGGAGGGCCTTGCCCTGTTTCGTTTCCATCGGGGGGGGGGGAGGCCCTGGTTCCAGAGTTTAGTTCAGTCTTTCTCGTACTCTGCTCCTCCCGGTGTTTTGGACTTCAGCTCCCAGAAATCCCAGTCAACTTACCAACTGTGAGGGATTGTTGGAGCTGAAGTCCAAAACACCTGGGGGAGCAGAGTATGAGAAACACCGGTTTGTTTCACAGAAAGGCTCCAGAACTGTCTTCAGGGGTTGCCATGAAAGAGAACACGCTTGGCACGACCCGTGTTTGCCTTTACTTTGCAGGGATGTGGCCATTTATGACATTCAACCTGTGAAGACTTTGGGGAGCAAGCCTGCGGTGTGCCTCGCGACCCACGTTCCCGGGCAGTCCGACATTCTAGCTGACCTCTTGAGCTGCTCCCGCCTCACCGGCCACGAATGGTCTCTCCACCCCAACGAGGTCAGCTCCCTCTTCGATCGGTGTGACACGCTTGCAATCGACCTCTTCTTCGCGACGCAAGACAACGCAAAGTGCCACCTCTTCTTTCTGCGCGTGGGGGGGGGGGCGTCGTCGCCAACACCTTCCTCTTCAGCTGGACCGGACCCCTCCTCTACCTCTTCCCTCCTGTCCCGCTGCTCCCCAAGGTGGTCGCGAAACTGTACCACGACGCAGCCGACGCCATCGTCGTGGCTCCCCGGTGGCCCCGCCAGCCCTGGTTCCCTCTCCTCGCCCTGCCGATCCACCCGGATCTCCTCACCAGGACACGCTGCGCCACCCGGACTTGCTGTGGCTCCACCTGGCAGCGTGGCGGATCTGCCCGCCCCCTACTCCGCCACAGTCTTAGCCATCTTATCCGCAGCGCACCACCCAGCGACGAAGCGGTCCTACGACCACAAATGGTCAAAGTTCTCTACCTTTGCCCGGACCCGTGGCACTGACGCACTCTCTGCGCCCACTCCGGCCCTCCTCGACTTCCTTGCCACGCTTGCGCACAGGGCCTCTCCTTTTCCTCCGTGAAATACTACCTCTCAGCCATCTCAGCACACAGGAAGCTCCGGGGCCTCGCCTCGTGCTTCCAGGACCCTCTTGTCCATCTGTAAGAACGTGTTCCCTCCCTGCTCGCCGCCCCTGCCAGCGTGGGATCTCCGCCTGGTCCTCTCTGCCCTTACCACCCCCCCCCCTTTGAACCGGCAGCCACGGCGGACCTCCCCCACCTATCCTGGAAGACGGCCTTGCTCGTGGCCATCACCACTGCGCGATGCACCAGCAAACTCTGCGCGGATGCACCCTACCTCCACGTCCACAAGGACAATGTGGTTTTGCGCAAGGATGTCGCCTTCCGACCGAAGGTCCCCTCCCTCTTCCATGCCACGCAAGACATCATCCTTCCGGCGTTCTTCCAGGCTCCCTCAACGCCACTGGAACGGGCCCTCCATCTCCTCGATGTACGCCGGCCGCTCCTCTACTATATTGATCGCATGAGGCCCTTCCGAAACTCCCCGCGCCTCTTCCTCCAATACCGCCAAGACGCCAGGGGGGGGGGGGGCGGTGTCTAGCCGAGACTGCCCGCCTGGATCTGCGTAAGCATCCATCTCTCCTATGAGCTTGCTGGTGCCGACCCTCCACCAGCCCTGCGGGCTCACTCCACCCACGCAGTGGCGACCCCTACCTCCTTCGCCCGCGGCATCCCCCTCGAGGACATCTATAAGGCGGCCACGTGGTCCACCCCACTCACGTTCGTGACGCACTACAAGGTTGACCTGCTATCCAGGCGCGTTCGGGAGGACGATCCTTTTATCAGCGCTGGCATGACTCCCACCGTCCATGGTAAGTGGCTTTTAAAGTCTACCCCATGTGTGCGTCCCAGAGAGACCACGTGTTTATTTGCTTCATTCATATTCGGCCCTTCTCACCCCGCAGGGGACTCAGGGCGGCCCTTCCTTCCTTCCTTCCTTCCTTCTGCGAGAAGGCCTGACGGGTACATTATTGAAACTGCTATGTGTATTCATATCATGATTTGATCACCATGCTCAATATCTCCCGTATGCTGCATGGGGGTGTTATTGGGATAACGATACAAAAGGTTTGCCAGGGTAGACCCTCTCTCGCCCAGACCCCAACCCCCAATCAAACTCAGCCCCCAACCCCCGAATCAAAATCCTGGCTACGGCCCTGACCAGTCATGTCACCGCCTCCGAAAGAGAGATGCCGAAGTGCTTTGGGTGGCCTGACTTCCTACGCCCCACTCCTCTGCTCAGCTGGCCTCCCTCACCAATAATTTGCCCCACAGCTACGTATCTCACCTCCTTGTTCTTATCTTTTTATGTTAATAATCTGGACACGCGGCCCACTCCTTGTCCTGCGCCATAAATGGTTTGGTTTTATTGTAACTTTATATGGATTGTACTGCCTTATAGTTATTTATTTATTTGTTTGTTTATTTATTTATTGTTTTGATATACTAAACCGCCCTTCCCGAGGCTCAGGGTGGTTTCCAAACATATAAAAACACATCAAGATTTAAAACACCATAAAATACCATAAAACAATCCTAACCAATTACATTCACATAAAATCACATAAAATCACACGAATCGGAACAAGGCTGATTCGTGACAAAAGACAGTGGCAGCACGGCTAGGCGGGAGATTATCAATTCAAGCACCGGTCAGTCACCAAATGCTTGCCTGAACAGCCAGGTCTTGCACAACCTCCGGAAGGCCATCAGGTCCCGCAGGGCCCGCGTCTCAGCCGGTAGCGAGTTCCACAGGACCGGAGAAGCCACTGAGAACGCTCTCTGCCGTGTGCTGGAAAGCCTGCAGAGCTTCGAACCTGGGACCTCAAGCATGTTAAGACCCTCTGAGCGCACGTATGGGGTAAGCCGCTCCTTGAAGTACACTGGCCCCAAACCATGTAAGGCCTTGAAAGTCAGAACTAACACTTTGAAGGAGGCCCGGAATTCAATTGGCAACCAGTGCAGTTTGTGCAGGAGAGATGTTACATGAGATGTTCTGGTAGCTCCCAGCAGCAGGCGGGCTGCCGCGTTCTGCACCAGTTTGAGTTTCTGGATTGCCGACAAAGGTAGGCCAATGTACAGCACGTTACAGTAGTCGAGCCTCGAGATGACCGTGGCTTGGATCACCGTGGCCAGGTCGCAGCGGGAGAGATAGGGAGCCAGGCGTTTTGCTTGCCGCAGGTGGTAGAAGGCTGTCTTGCAGGCACAAGCAATTTGTGCCTCCAACTCTGTACCAGTTGGGCGAGTGGTCGCATGTAGATGTTAAATAACAGCGGGGAGAGGATGGCCCCCTGGGGGACCCCGCAGTGTAAGGGGGAGCCCTCGGAGACCACCCCTCCCCACTTCACTCGCTGCAGGCGGTTTTGGAGGAAGGAGGACAGCCAGTTGAGGGCTGTCCCCCTCACCCCCGCCACCGCCAGGCGGTGTGTCAAAAGTTGGTAATCAACAGTATCAAACGCTGCCGTGAGGTCCAATAACACGAGCAGCGCCGATCCGCCTCGGTCCAAGTGGCAGCGGAGTAGGTCTGTGATGTTTTATGTAATTGATTATATGGTTTTGTTTGATGTTGCGGTATTGTTGTGTTGATGGGCCTGGCCTTGTGGAAGCCGCCCCGAGTCCCCCTTGGGGAGAGAGACGGTGGCGGGGTACAAATAAAGATGATGACGATGATGATGATAGTGCGTTCCTCACACTCCAGCCCATTGTAGCGCCACTACCGTCAGACTGGCACGTTTACTTCTTATCTTTTAAAGTCATTAATCTGCTCAGATAAAGGAATATGCTAATTTGTTAACGATAGATTTATTTCAATTCTTCTTCTTAAAACACAAAAACATTCCAAACGTATCGTTAAGACAGGCAAGACATTTTAGGCAAAGCCCAAGTGGGTCCCGGCTAAGGAACAGGTCTGTCAGGAGATCCAGTTAGGAAGAGGAGTCTCTTCCGCCTTCGCCCTCTCTGGACCCTTCAACGTCCGCTTTCAGTGACTAGTGGGAAGCTTTGAAGGATGGTTCTCCACCTGTGGGTCCCTCCCAGGCGTCTTGGCCTCCAACTCCCAGAAATCCCAACGGCTGGTGAATTGGCTGGGATGTCTGGGAGTTGTAGGCCGAAAGACCTGGGTGGGACCCACAGGTGGAGAACCACCGCCAAGGAAGGCCGAGGAAGACAATCCCTGCGCCAAGGTCGGCAGGAAGGCCTCCTCCTTGGTCACTTCAAGGGCTGGGCTGGACCCAAGCTAGGGACTTCACGTGCCTCGAGGGAGGGGACAGGCAGGCCGGCCGTGCAAAGCTCACACCTGCCCAAGCTGTTTGATGGCAAAAATAAACATAGGTTAAAGACCAAGCTTGACCAAGGTGGGTCTGCGCTGCTTGTGTTATTGGACCTAAGCAGCGTTTGACACAGTCGATTACAGACCCACCGCCTGGCCATGGCTGGAGTGAGGGGGACAGCCCTGAAATGGCTGACCTCCTTCCTCCACCATCGGCTTCAGCGAGTGAGGAGGGGCGGGGTGGTCTCCGAGGGCTCCCCGTTAGTTTGTGGAGTCCCTCAGGGGGCCATTCTCTCCCCTCTGTTATTCAACATCTACATGCAGCCGCTTGCACAGCTGGTGCGGAGTTTTGGGCTGGAGTGCCACCAGTACGCTGACGACACTCAACTCATTCTGAGGATGGAGGGCAGGCCTGGATCCGCCCCCGATAATTTCCATCATTGCCTTGAGGCCGTTACTGGATGGCTGCGAGCCAGTAGCCTGAAGATGAATCCAGAGAAGACTGAGATCTTGTGGCTGGGTCGCCCGGGTGATGGGGATGTCCAGCTTCCGACCCTGGACGGCGTGGCGTTATGCCCATCGCCTTCTGTAAAGAGCCTGGGAGTTCACTTGGACTCCCAACTGACCATGGAGACCCAAATCTCCATGGTCAGTAAAACAGCTTTTTCCATCTAAAACAGGCAAGGTGGCTGGCCCCCTATCTATCCCAGAACGACCTGGCCACGGTGATCCAAGCCACGGTCATCTCGAGACTTGACTACTGTAATGCGCTCTACGTTGGCCTTCCTCTGTCGGTGACCCGGAAGCTCAAGCTGGTGCAGAACACTGCCGCCTGGCTCCTGTCTGGTAGCCCAGTAGGTTGCCATATTACACCTACCTTGCAGGATCTGCACTGGCTTCCAATCGAGCACCGGATCACCGTCAAAGTGCTGGTGCTTACCTTTAAGGCCTTAAGTGGCCTGGGGTCAATGTACCTGAGGGACCGGCTTACCCCATATTGCCCTACGAGATCACTGCGGTCAGAAAATACCAACTTGCTGGCCAATTAGACTAACTGCAACCCGTAGGAGAGCGTTCTCCGTGATTGCCCCAACGTTGTGGAACGCTCTCCTGGCCGAGACACGGGCTCTCCAAGACCTTGTGTCATTCAGGCGGTCTTGCAAGACATTCCGTTTTCAGCAGGCTTTCGGCCTATAAGATGTCCTTGGCGCCTGGCTCGCCTGTTACCGCTGCGTTACACTGCATGGTGCTGTGCCCTGTACCCTGTAGAGCACACTGTTGTTTTAATCTTAATCCCTTGAGATTTTATAGTTGTACTGTTTTAATTGTGTTTTCATTGTATCTCGTTCTACTGTGAGCCGCCCCGAGCCTCCCGGGAGTGGCGGCCCAGAAGTCTGAGAAATAATAAATAAATCATAAATAAAAGAAAATGATTCTACATGGATATGGAAATCGCAAAGAGAAATAGGAATTTCCCAAAGAACTGTTGGAGAGGATGCCAGAAGTTGTGACCATAGATACATGTGTAGTGGCAATGTAAATATGGCTGGTATCGGAGGCCGGAACATCCCCAGCAAGCGCTCCAGCCCCTGGCTTGCTGCTCCTCGTGAGTAAGGCTGCCACCCCAGGCCACCTCCAGCTTCAGGAGCTGGTTGACCACTGAATTTGAGATGCTGGCTCCATGGGAACCTATGGAAGAGAGGCTTATGTGCCTATTTATTTATTTAATTTAGGAGCCTGCTCCTGTGACTGCTGTCGGAGGCCGGGACATCCCCAGCAAGCGCTCCTGCCCCTGGCTTGCTGCTCCTCGTGAGTAAGGCTGCCACCCCAGGCCACCTCCAGCCGGGAATGGATCGCCAACTCCAGGAGGACGCCGCTCTAGAGCCCGAGGCCACAATGCCTGCGGAGCGGGAGGAGCCTGCTGCCGTGACTGCGACCGGAGTCAACTTAAGCGGGAGTTGCCTGGCAGTGACCATCTCCTTTGAAAAAGCTTTGTTTCTTCTTATTCAAGTCTTATTTTGGGAGTAGCCATAATTTATTTATTTTCTTTTAAGTGATGTACCTATCGGTATAAATCGGTTCTGTTCCTGAGGTCGAACCCCCTGTATGGGATCAGACCCCCCTGTTCTTCTCTGGCAGGTTCCCCTTGAATACCGGTTACCTTTTCCTTCCCTTCCTTCCTTTGCTCTCTCCGGTCTCTTTGCCTCCTTGTTCCTCTCTCCGTGCTTCATATCTTCTGTTGAACTCCCCTTCTCCTACGAGTTCTGGACCCCTGGTTATTTCTTTCTAGTCCTTCTCATACTCTTCTTCTTCTCCTGTCTGACTTTTCCTTTGATTTCCAATGTCCGCTATTATTTTGACTTTATTCTCCCTCTTCTGTTACGTTCCTCCCCGCTATTCTTGCCTTCTCCTTCTCTTTCCTCGTCCGCTGTCCGCCGCCACTTCTTTCTTCTCCTCTGTCCGTCTGCACTATCCTCCTCTTCGGCATCCGTCCGTCCGTCCGTCTCCGCTGTCTTCTTCTACCTCCGCGCCATCTGCCATCCGCCTGTCGTTTGTATTTGATTGCTGTTTACTCCTTTGTGCTCCTCCTCTCGTCTTTCTCCTCTCTCCCCTTTCTTCATAGTTGGTGTCTCTTAACATTATATCCTAATATTTAGCCCTCGATCTCTTTACTTCCTGCAACTCTGATGGTATTTTGCTCGAGTCAAAGTTATTTATTATTTTACTGGCTTGTTACATTTATTATTTTACTCTATTAATTATTATTACATTACTTTATTACTGTTTTATTACAATTACTAGCTTGGGAACCCGGCGGTGCCCGGGTTATTTGGGAAAGGCATTGTGTGCCAAAGTTGGTCTTTGGTACTTCAAGTCCCATCATCCATGGTCCAACCTCCTCCAAACTACAATAGAATATAGAGTTGGTCATGGGGGCTCCGTGTGCCAAGTGTGGTCTCTATTGTTCTTGGTGGGGGGCACAGTGGTCTGTGGGAACGAAAGCATGTGAAAGTACTAAAAATCCCACAATCCGTGGTGCAGCTCCACTAAACCTCACCAGGATGTAAAGGGGCTAATGGGGGTTATGTGTGCCAAGTCTGATCTTGACCAGCCATTGGATGAGGGGTGCAGTGGTTTCAGTACGTGAGTGAATCCCATAATTCGTGGTGCAGCTCCACTAAACCTCACCAGGATGTAGAGCGGGTCATGGGGGCTCTGTGTGCCAAGTTTGGTCTTGATCAGTCATTCGATGAGGGTCGCAGCCATCTTGAGAAATGAGTAAAGGTACTTCAAGTCCCATCATGCGTGGTCCACCCTCCTCCGAACTGCACCAGGATGTAAAGTGGGTCATGGTGGCTTTGTGTGCCAAATGTCAGTCACTGGATGAGGGTCGCAGTGGGCTCGGGAAGAGAGGGGAGGTACTTTAAATCCCATCATCCATGGTCTGCCGTATTATAAACTGCAGTAGATGGAGTGTGGGTCATGAGGGCACTGTGTGCCAAGTGTAGTCTTTATGGGTCTTTGTTCAAGGCCACAGTGGTCAGTGGGGAATGAAGGGTTTGAAAGTACTACAAACCCTACAATCCGTGGAGGTACTTCAAGTCCCATCATCCATGGTCCTCCCTCCTCCAAACTGCAGTAGAATGTAGCATGTGTCATAGGGGCTCTGTGTGCCAAGGTTGGTTACTAATAATTCGGGGCATACACAATGTCCCATTAAGTGAGGCCTAGTCAGGGAAATCAAGTCAATGAAGCCTTACTGTCAATTTTGGGGCTGGTCTGTGATTTGTAGGGGCTACAGTGTTGCCTGGGAAGTGAATGGGGTGAAGGTCCTGCAAATCCCTTCAGACTTGGGCCATCCTGCCCTAAACTCTGTTTTGGGGCCTGTAATGTACTGGCCTGCTTTGCTGGGCTGGTGTTTGGTGTCATTAAAAGGGCAAATGCCAGGCAGCCGTTTAATCAAAGCTGAGGGGAAGAGAAAACAGGAATCCATTTTGTTTGCACAGAGCCAAGTGGGGACGGAATGTTGATGGTGGCCAATCAGAAACCTATGCAAATTCTCCCTCAGTGGCAACCAATCATGTTGTCGGAATTTAGAGGCTGGAAGCCAATCGGAATGCTGCCACATACATACATACAACCAAACATTCTCTTTTATTATATAGATAGATTATGTAACTTTGTTATTATGTTTATTATTTTGCTCTATTTATTTATTTTTAAAAAATAATCTTTATTTTTTTCACATAGTAGATTAAAAATAGACATAAAACATACAACACGCAATTACATAAAGGTTACAGAGGGTTAAAATGAAAAAAGTATGCGGAAATGCCAGTCCCTTGTAAGGGTTTGGCATTGGAGACATGAGGCATTAGTAGAGTCAAAGAAAAAGTTAGACGGAAGAACGTGCGTAGAAGAGATGTGAGGTGGTGAGTCATAAGAGTCTTTTCAGGCCGAGCCTTTCCCGCTTATACTTCATTCATTCTTGTCTTGGCGCAAAGTTCACTAAGTTACCTAGAATCAAAAGAAACTTATTAATTCCTACCACTCATTAAGTACTTTAGCCTCCAAGGCATCCATTTTACTTCTTCACTCTTACTTGCTTGTCCTTCTGAGCATTAGCTCCAGTTCAGTTTTATGGCAACACCATGCTCTTCCTTACAGAAGTCCTGAACCACCGTCCAATCACGGTTTATATTCGGAGATATTCCATTGTCACTTTCTTTTATCGCTGCCGCTAACCATGCCATCTGAATGGTGTCTATGGAGTTCCCCTCCCACTCGTCCTTTGCCGGTTCCTCTTCCGCTTTCCAGGACTTCGCGTAGGTCAGCTTGGTCGCAGTTGTTCACAATGAGAACATTCCTTTTTCATGATCACGGAGGTTGAGCTTGGGGTGGACTCAAACAACGTGGGATCAAGACCAAACTTGGCATGAATACTCAATATGCCCAAATGTGAACGCAGATGGAGTTCAGGGGAAATAGACCTTGATATTTGGGAGTTGTAGTTGCTGGGATTTATAGTTCCCCTACAATCAAAGAGCCTTCTGAACCCCACCAATGATAGAACTGGGCCAAACCACCCACACAGAACCCCCGGGAGGCAAGAGGAGGTCTCTACTTGGGGAAAGGGAGGCGGGCCTTCCCAATGCATGGAGAGGGAGAGACCAAGTAGACAACGAGTGGGGAGGGGGGGGGGTGTTTATCGAGGTAGGTTTCTTAGGGTTTTTATACTTCAACACACTAGACTCTCCCCCCTCCCCTCCTGGAGGTTCCAATTTCCCACGGCACACCTGATGATCGCTCACGGCACACCAGTGTGCCCCGGCACACTGGTTGGGAAACACTGGTCTAGGACGTTCGGACCTCCGAGGTTCTGTTAATATAGAAAGCTAGTGCCCTGCGGACATCCAGTCTTTCGCCTTCAGGGTCAAAAAAGGGCTATAAAGGATCGACATTGCAAGCTCTGACCCTGAAGGTGGAGAATAAGGCCTTCTTCCCACGTGCAGGGGAACATACCTGGAAATAGTAGCTATAAGAATGAGTTCTAGACTCAAAAACAGTGAACCAGAACCAAGGTTTATTTGTTTAACAACCAGAAAATGCTGGTGGCTCAAAATGCTTAGTTGGTGTCAAAAGGAAGCCCTTGAAAAAGGTTTGCGATCACTTGCCTCTCTGTTTGCAGAGCGATGGCCTGTCTTTCGTAGTCCCAGGTGTCCTGTTTCTCTCTGGCCTTTGTAGACTCACAAAGTTCTGAAAAAGCCCCAAATTCCGCCGTCTGTGTTGAGGACGGGTTCTCCTTTGCACTGCAGCTTGGTTGAGAGAGCGGGTAGGCCAGGAGGTGGACCTAAATGGCTTTTGTCACAGCGAGCTTGAATTCCTGCCTTGCTGTGCCCATGGAATCTCTGGAATGAGGCCAGAGAGAAAGCGCGGCCTCTCATGTGACCTCTGGAAGAGGAGGAGTTTGGGGCGGTGACTCCAGGCTGGGAGCCAAGGCACTCTGCCCCTAAGTGACCGCATGGCCAAACAAGAGAGCAAAGACCTTTGCGGGTAAGATGTCAGCCCCTGGGGGCGTCACATCTAGCACACGCAGCGTCTTCTCTAAGGGAGGTGATGGATTCTGGAAGAGGGCTGGTAGCACTGTCACTTGCGGCATATGGAATTTTCTGGAAACCTTGGGTAGAAAGGCTATGTCTGTTCAAAGTACTACCTTCTCCCTGGCAGGCCCGGATCATGGCCTTTTGGCGCCCTAGGCCAAAGGCTCCGCCCCCGCCTGCTCGCTGGCGCGAGGAGGAGGAGGAAGGAAAGGGCGGGGCCTCCCCACGGCTCCTCCCTACGGCTCCTCCCTCCCTCCTAAAGCCACCATGCTGGCCTGAAAAGGGCGATTTCAGCCGCTTCTGAAGCCGGCATGATGGCTCCCCGCGGGATCGACTCTGGGGGTGGGGCTTTCCTTCCTCCTCCTCGCGCCAACGAGGAGGCAGGGGCAGAGCTGAGGGCGGGGCGGAGCCTGGGGCAGGGGCAGAGCCTTTTAGCCAAGGATGGCGCTTCCGCCGCCGCGTGCATACACACTTTTTTTTGGAATTTCTTTTGAATTTCTTTTGAATTTTTAAAAAAACTTTTTTTGGGGGGGTCCGGATCTGCTGCCCCCCCCCCATGGCTGCCGCCTTAGGCCATGGGTAATGGGTAATCTGGGCCTGCTCCCTGGGCATTCTTAAATAGGGTCCGTCACACTGTAGAGCGCAGAGTCCCCCCGCCCTACGGACCGATGTGATTGTAACTAGAAATGCTGTTTTCCATGATGGAAAGTATATCTCCGTAGTAGCTAGTGGTTCAATTTGGGATTTTGTCAGTGCCGTAAGCACCAACTCCATGCTCCCAGGTGGGGCGATCGGTGCTACCGTTGGTCTTGTGCTCCGAAAACCCCTTAGGGACAGTGACATTAAAGGATCTGTAGAGCAGGCAGGCACATAGGTTTGCCTTTCTCCTGAACCAGGATAGTGGCCCCAGGTAACCTTTTAGGGAGGATAATGACAACCCTCAGTCAGCAAGTAGTAACAAAAAACCTGGTATCAGGGGTGTCGGAGCCACGAGGGGGCCCACACTGTTCCCTATGGTGAATTGTGAAAACCGGGCCCATGTGTGAACGTAGGATTGCCTAGTGCTGGCCTTTTGGGTCGCCCCCAAGATTGCTTTATAGGTTTTGGAAACCTTCCGCCAGGGCCACCGCCTGGGAAGAGGTCTCTGCCCCACACTCCCGGACCCAGCTGCCCATCTCTGGGGGCAGGATGCTCGGGAACTGCCCCAGGATCACCAGGTCCAGCATCTCCGCCTTGGTGTGTTGCTCCGGCTTCAGCCACTGGCGGCAGAGAGAGTGGAGGGGGCTGCACACTTCTCGGGGCCCCTCGCCCTCTCGGTAGGAGCACTGCCTGAAGCGCCGGTGATGTGTGCCAGAGCTGGAAAACGTGGGTGGGGGGGGCAGGCCTTTGGGTCATTATGGGCTTGGCCATCTCTTCTTCACAAACTCTCCCATCCACCTCAAAGGCTCCTCTGCCAGTCCGTGTGTCAGTCCATCCTTCTCCGCGTTTTATTGTTGAACCCCCCCCCCTCCCTAGAAGTGGGGGGGGAGGCCTTGTGGTCATTATGTGCTTGGCCATCTCTTCTTCACAAACTCTCCCATCCACCTCAAAGACTCCTCTGCCAGTCCGTGTGTCAGTCCATCCTTCTCCGCGTTTTATTGTTGAACCCCCCCTCCCTAGAAGTGGGGGGGGCAGGCCTTTGGGTCATTATGGGCTTGGCCATCTCTCCTTCACAAACTCTCCCATCCACCTCAAAGGCTCCTCTGCCAGTCCGTGTGTCAGTCCATCCTTCTCCGCGTTTTATTGTTGAACCCCCCCCTCCCTAGAAGTGGGGGGGGAGGCCTTGTGGTCATTATGGGCTTGGCCATCTCTTCTTCACAAACTCTCCCATCCACCTCAAAGGCTCCTCTGCCAGTCCGTGTGTCAGTCCATCCTTCTCCGCGTTTTATTGTTGAACCCCCCCTCCCTAGAAGTGGGGGCAGGCCTCTGGGTCATTATGGGCTTGGCCATCTCTTCTTCACAAACTCTCCCATCCACCTCAAAGGCTCCTCTGCCAGTCCGTGTGTCAGTCCATCCTTCTCCGCGTTTTATTGTTGAACCCCCTCCCTAGAAGTGGGGGGCAGGCCTTTGGGTCATTATGGGCTTGGCCATCTCTTCTTCACAAACTCTCCCATCCACCTCAAAGGCTCCTCTGCCAGTCCGTGTGTCAGTCCATCCTTCTCCGCGTTTCCACCTCAAAGGCTTGTCCGTGAACCCCCTCCCTAGAAGTGGGGGCAGGCCTTGGGTCATTATGGGCTTGGCCATCTCTTCTTCACAAACTCTCCCATCCACCTCAAAGGCTCCTCTGCCAGTCCGGGTGTCAGTCCATCCTTCTCCGCGTTTTATTGTTGAACCCCCTCCCTAGAAGTGGGGGCAGGCCTTTGGGTCATTATGGGCTTGGCCATCTCTTCTTCACAAACTCTCCCATCCACCTCAAAGGCTCCTCTGCCAGTCCGTGTGTCAGTCCATCCTTCTCCGCGTTTTATTGTTGAACCCCCTCCCTAGAAGTGGGGGCAGGCCTTTGGGTCATTATGGGCTTGGCCATCTCTTCTTCACAACCTCAAAGGCTCTCCCATCCACCATCAAAGGCTCCTCTGCCAGTCCGGCTGGTGTCAGTCCATCCTTCTCCGCGTTTTATTGTTGAACCCCCCCTCCCTAGAAGTGGGGGCAGGCCTTGGGTCATTATGGGCTTGGCCATCTCTTCTTCACAAACTCTCCCATCCACCTCAAAGGCTCCTCTGCCAGTCCGTGTGTCAGTCCATCCTTCTCCGCGTTTTATTGTTGAACCCCCCCCCTCCCTAGAAGTGGGGGGGGGGCAGGCCTTTGGGTCATTATGGGCTTGGCCATCTCTTCTTCACAAACTCTCCCATCCACCTCAAAGGCTCCTCTGCCAGTCCGTGTGTCAGTCCATCCTTCTCCGCGTTTTATTGTTGAACCCCCCCCCTCCCTAGAAGTGGGGGCAGGCCCCTCCCTAGAAGTCTTATGGGCTCATCTCTTCTTCACAAACTGGCTCCTCTGCCAGTCCGTGTGCAGTCCATCTCTCCGCGTTTTATTGTTGAACCCCCTCCCTCACAAACTCTCCCACAAACTCTCCCATCCACCTCAAAGGCTCCTCTGCCAGTCCGTGTGTCAGTCCATCCATCTCCGCATTTTTATTGTTGAACCCCCTCCCTAGAAGTGGGGGGGGGCAGGCCTTTGGGTCATTATGGGCTTGGCCATCTCTTCTTCACAAACTCTCCCATCCACCTCAAAGGCTCCTCTGCCAGTCCGTGTGTCAGTCCATCCATCTCCGCATTTTATTGTTGAACCCCCCCTCCCTAGAAGTGGGGGGGGCAGGCCTTTGGGTCATTATGGGCTTGGCCATCTCTTCTTCACAAACTCGCCCATCCACCTCAAAGGCTCCTCTGCCAGTCCGTGTGTCAGTCCATCCTTCTCCGCGTTTTATTGTTGAACCCCCCCCCCCTCCCTAGAAGTGGGGGGTGCCCCCCACCTCAAAGGCTCCTCTGCCAGTCCGTGTGTCAGTCCATCCATCTCCGCGTTTTATTGTTGAACCCCCCCCTCCCTAGAAGTGGGGGGGGGGCAGGCCTTTGGGTCATTATGGGCTTGGCCATCTCTTCTTCACAAACTCTCCCATCCACCTCAAAGGCTCCTCCGTCAGTCAGTCCGTCCGTCCTTCTCCTCCTTCACATTTTATTGTTGAACCCTCCCCCCCCCAGAAGTGGGATGTTTAGTTTTTATCTAGTTCCCTAGATTGTTTTTAACTTCTTTCAAAGTTTTTGCAAAGTTATTTTTTTTCCAGTTGTTTGCGGTTATATTTATCCCTAGATGTTTTGTTTTATTTTATTTTTGTCGCCTCCAATCCAAGTTTTGCTTCGATGTTACGTATCTCACTTTTTTCTATGTTTTTTTATTTTGATTTGTTGAATTTAAATCCTGAGATTTTTCCAAATTCTTCTTCAATTTTGTTTAGCCAATTATTCCTATTCTTTATTGGGTCTTCTATGGCACGCCCTCCTAGATCATCTGCGGATGCATATGTTTCGTATGTGTTTTTATTTATTATTTATTTTATTTATTTATTTCTTGAAGCTTCTATACCGCCCCTCCCCGAAGGAAGGCTCGGAGCGGTTTACAAGAATCGAAGGACACAACCGCACAGAACCACAAACAATGAGAGGATGGTAGGGAAAGGGAAGGGGGGGGCAGGGAAGGAATTGGGGAACACAATGTCTGAGTGGTTGAGTGACAGCTTCAGGCCAGCCGTCAAAAGGGGGCAGCTTAGGAGTTCTTCACAGGTCGCCTCAGAGATCTTTCTTTCGCCAGTCTTTCCGGGGCTAAATGCCACCTAAATAATAATATTGTTGGGAATAAGAAGATGATATGTTTCTGTTATTCTTCCATCTCGATTTCCATGTCTCTACACTTATTCTGTACCCTATATTTCTCGACCACTTTCGTAAATGATCTTTGTATTGGTCTTTCTCACTTTCCCATTTTAGTAGTATCTACGTACTTTGTATATTTTCCCTACTAATTTTTGATCTGGACCGAAAAGAATTTCATCCAATTCATTATTTTGGTTTCCAAATCCAATTTCCTTACCTTTTCTAAAAATTCCTTTAATTTGGAGATACGGGAACCAGTTCATCTCTAGCTGTTCTGCAATGAGTTGTGGTTTCATTTTCAATGCAAATTCGCGACCATTCCACCAGAGAAGTTCTTTATAGGTTATCCATTTTGTCTCATCAATAATAAATATAAATATCTACAGGGCTTCCTGAAATAGTCAAACGTCATTCAGCCTCCTAAAAAGGGCAAGCACCTGGTCTCTTTTTCTTCTTCTATTTTCGGCACTTTCCATCCGCAACTGGTCTCTGTCATTGAGAAATATTAAATTGCGTAAGTATTTCAATTTCCATACTGAAAATGTATTTATAATTTTGGTTAAAGAAATACCACTGAATTACCACTGAATTATTTCAGTGATATACCTAAATTCCTTGTTGGAAATGCTAAAAAGGAACAGGATGACGGATCAATAGAAGACACGCCACTGAAACCAATACCGGCAGGTTCTTGGAGCAAGAGTTTCCCGCAGGCCTGGGTTACCGATAGGGCCAACCTAGGTCATGGCCTAGGGGTGCAAGCCGAGGGAGGGGGGGTGCACATCATGGACCTAAAAAATAAAAAAAAAATGTTATAAAATATTAAAATAATCACGCCGTGATTGGCTCCTGCCGCCTGGTACCCAAAAGAAGGCGGAGCCAAGGCCGGACTCCGCGGAGGCAGTGCTCGTGCCTGACGCGTCAGCCTCAGCCCTGCCCATATATCTATGGCGGTGCTTCTCAGCCAGTGCTTCTGTGCCTGAGGGGAGGGGGCGCTTGGCCTGGCCTGGCTCAGAGCGACTTCTTTCGCAGGCTGCTGAGGGAAGAGGAGGCCGCGGGAAAGAAGGGCGGCTAAAGATCCGTAGGTAACTCCCCAAAGACTTTTGTGTTCTTTCCACGCCCCCATTGCAGCAAGGATGATAAGCTGTCGTAGTCGCCTTCCGCCCCAAACAATCTAAAAACTTCTCCCAGAATCTCACAGTGAACTGAACACCTCGGTCACTGAGGACTTGTTCCGGGCAACCATGTAGTCTATATATATGACGAATATATAACTCTGCCAACTTCTCGGCTGACGGCAACCCCTTCAGCGGAACAAAGTGAGCCTGTTTGGAGAACAGATCTAACACCGTCCAAATATACTTATATCCTCGACTAGACGGCAACTCCCCTACGAAATCCGTACTCACATGGCTCCATGGTCGAACCGGCGTAGCCACCACTTGTATCAATCCTTGCGGCTTAGTCGTAGGAGCCTTTCCCCTAGCACACGCCTCACAACTCCGGACATACTCCCGCACTTCCACTCGTACTCCAGGCCACCAATAACGCCTCGTCACCGCTAGGAGGGTCTTAGTAAATCCCCAATGACCAGCAGTCTTATGGTCATGGCCTAATTCCAACACTTTCCTCCTTAATCCACGAGGAATATATATCTTGGCTCCTACAAACCACACACCATTCACCCACCGACACTCCTTTTCATGACTTCCTAACCAATCGTCCTCTTTGTAATGGCCTTGCAACTCGGAATACCATTCCTCATCTTCTACCTTCTCCTCTTTCTTCAACTCCTTAACCTGAGACTGGGTCTGCACCCCCAGACCCCACTGTTTCTTGGTAAACACACTCTCCAACGCCGCAGGTGGATTAGGGCTCCCTAAGGGATATCGAGACAGGGCATCCGCCACAACGTTCTCCTTACCCTTAATATGCTGCAACGAAAAATTAAATCGGGCAAAGTACTGAGCCCACCTCACTAATTTTGGGGACAACTTCTGAGGTTCCCTCAAGTATTGTAAGTTCCGGTGATCCGTCAACACCACAAATGGGTGGACTGCCCCCTCCAAGAAATGTCTCCAGGTCTGTAATGCACACTTAACAGCAAAAGCCTCCTTTTCCCAGACCGGCCATCCTCTCTCGTGCTCTCCAAACTTCTTAGAGAAATATGCACAAGGTCTCAACTGTCCCAATTCATCTTTCTGCAATAAGGCCCCACCGTATGCCCACGCCGAAGCGTCACACTGTACTATAAATGGTTTATCAGTGTCCGGATGTATCAACAAAGGGCCCCTAGTAAACGCTTCCTTCAACCTCTCAAATGCCCCCTGGCATTCTTCCGTCCAAGCCAACTTAGCTCCCGGAGACTTAGCTTTCTTAGTCTCCCCTTTCCCTTTAGTTTTTAAAAGGTCTGTCAAGGGAAGTGTGACGCTGGCAAAATCGGCAATGAAAGTACAATAGAAATTGGCCAATCCCAAAAACGCCTGCAGCTGCCTCCGCGTCTGCGGAGCCTCCCAACTTAATACATCCTCAACCTTGGCGGGATCCATGGCCACCCCTCGCTCACTAATGCGATAGCCTAGAAAATCGATCTGATTCTTGCTAAACTCGCACTTGCTTAGCTTCGCATACAACTTCGCTTGCCTCAGCCTCTCCAGCACTTCCCGAACCAATCGATCATGCTCCTCCTTCGTTCGCGTCACTACTACTATATCGTCTAAATACACAAATACCCCCTTATATAAAAGGGGGTGCAACACCTCATTAATTAATTGCATAAATATGCCGGGGGCTCCGGCCAATCCGAATGGCATGACGGCCCATTCGTATAATCCGAGAGGACAGGAAAAAGCCGTCTTCCATTTGTCACTCTCCTTCACCCGCACCATATGAAAAGCGTCTATCAGGTCCAACTTCGTGAAGTACCTACCTCCTCCCAACTGACCCAACAAATCCTTAATCAAAGGCAAAGGATAACAGTTCGTAGTACTCACTGCATTTAATCCCCGGTAATCTATGCATAACCGCAGCTTTCCATCCTTTTTCTCCCTAAATAGTACTGGAGCTGCTACAGGAGACTCAGACCTCTCAATGAACCCTTTACTTAAATATTCATCAATCTGCTCCCGCAGAACCTCCTTCTCCCATACCGACATGGCATATATCTTGGGTTTTGGCAATGAAGCCCCTTCTTTAATCTCCACCTTGCATTGCACATTCCTAAAGGGCGGAAGGCTCTTGGCCCCCACAGGATCAAACACATCAGCATAATCCCGATATTCTTCTGGTACTCCCTGTACCTTAACCTTACTCCCTTCCTCTTTCCCAGGGCTACACTGCAAAGTACCCAACTTCCAATCGACCTTGGGGTTGGCCTGTTCTAACCACGGCATTCCCAACACCACCTCAGGGCCTTTTATGGGGGCTATTACAAAATCTATCTCCCCTTCCCATGGCCCCACCCGGCCCTTTAAACCTTTGGTGCCCAAAGGGAATGGTCCTCCCTCAATAAATGACCCATCCATCTGCGCAAACTGTACAGGGGCAGGCATAATTTCAGTATTACATTCTAACTTCCGAACCAAACTTGGTGCTATCATGTTTTCAGAACACCCACAATCTACCAAGGCTTGATGACTCTCATAATTCCCCTTTTTACATAATTCCAAAGGGCACCGTATACACTGGGGATTCCCACTCACCCCAATGTCTTGCACCTTATCATTGGTCCCCACCGCGACTCTAGCGGTAGCCACTCTATTGGGGTTTGGCACATGCTTCTTTTGGCATTGCGCCGCAAATGTCCCGGTTGTGCACACACAAAACACAGGCCTCTTCCCATCACCGGCTTCCGCACAACATTGGGTCTCCCGTCACTGGCACCAACACGCCTAGGCTCTCCTCGGCTCGCACGCCCATCTCCCGAGCCGCGTCCTGGTCCACGAAATCTCCCCGACTGGGACTTCCGTTGCTGCACCTGGGCCAGGATCCCCTCGACGTTACCGGCTAACTGGATCCACCCATCGACATCACCTGGATCTCCACGATGAAGGCACCACTCCAAGATCTCTCTCCGCAAGCTGTCCTTAAACAACTCCAACAGCATTGCAGGGGACCATTCAGCCACCTTCCCCGCCAGGCTCATGAACTCATCTGCATACTCCGTCACCGATCGGGTGCCTTGAGTCAAGCTCCGCAATGCCTCCTTGGCCTTCACTCTCTCAAGAGGGTCTCGAAAGCGATTTCTCATGGCCAACAGGAATCCTCGCAATGTCCGCAAGCACGGGTCTCTACGATCATGGCATTGTACATACCACTCCGCCGCCTTCCCTTTAAAGACCGCACCAACAGCACGCACCCGGCTGCCATCACTCGGGTAGAGGTGACCATAATCCTCCATGTGGTCACTCACCGCCGCGACAAAGAAGGCTACTTTATTGGCCTCTCCCTCAAACTCTACATGAAGAGGCTCCTTCCTGGGTCTCCTCTCCAGCTCCCGGGATCGGGATTCTCTCCACAGTGGGGCTTCCTCAGGCCTCCGAATTCCTCTTCCTAACACCGCTGGTTGCGGGCGCTCCGAAGATCGGCTCTTCTCACGAACTGGAGGCCACCCAACCGGTTTTCTTACTTGGCGGGCCCTTCCGGTCCACAGTCCCATGGGAGATCTAGGACGCTCTTCCGGCCTTTCACCATCCATCCAGGACTGCCATGTGAAGTCTCCACCTCCAGGCGCCACCCACATGGATTCCTCCTGCTCCCTCTGCGATATTCTACGGAGGGTATGCTCCATCGCCGCCATTCGGCATCTTATCACGTCCATCTCCGACGGGGACGGTGGTTCAGGGGTCTCGCTCCCACTCGCCGGCCCCTTACTCACACTTCTCACTGGGTCCACCTGAGCTGGCATGCCACTCCATACCGCTTCTCTGGTCCCTCCGGTCTTCTGGATATCCACCTGAATGGGAGCATGAACAGTCCGTGCCCCCATTTCTCTGGATGCACCTTCAACTCCATAGCCCACCTGAGGAGGAAACATACGCTGTCTTCCTGCTTCTCTGGGCTGCTCGTCCACCTGAGCAGGGCGCCACGACGCCCCCACTTCTCTGGACTCGTCCGGGAACCCCACATGGTCAATAGTGGTTCATTCCCACTCCATCGTTCGCCGGACCTCATCTGGAGCAAGGTTCCAAGTATCCAAATAATCCTCCTCCTCCAACCTCTCCATCTTGGGAAAGTTGGTATGGGCTTTGGCTTCTGTGAGAACGCTTCAATTCTCCGTAAAGATCACGCTCAGGCAGGGCTCGATCCAACCAGATTTATTGCAGGTATAACACCTATAAAGCCAAAGCAGTGACCCTTCACCCAAACACACCTTATATACCCCGACCCCCTCCTTCCCTTCCCTTGCAACATCCTGGGAAGGTTGCATCATGTCCTGCTGACTCAGCAATCTCACTGTCCAAGGGATATGACCTCATCCCCCTCTGAGTCAGCATATTCCCATTCAGTGTCCAATGTCCAGAGGAGGTTACATCACTTCCGTTCTGTTCCAGTACTTTCCCCAGAGGATTGCATCATCCTGGGGATTTCCCAATGTCCAGTGTCAAAGCAGGTCAAGGCAGACTGGGACTCTGAGCCTCTTCCAGGCTAAGAGTTCCCAGCTCTGACAGTATTGGGGAGGCTGTCAGAAATGGCCAAGATGGAGGAGGCGGTGCCGAGGCTGAAGAGTTAATCGTAGCCACGCTGCTGCCGTTGGTGGCGTGGCTGAGCACTCTAAGGCATTTTGGAGCGCTGGAGTTGCTGTCATTGGATTGTATTGATCCTGTGCTGCTTCCAGAGGGGCGGTATCGGTGGGCACTTGAGGGGTCGTCCCCTCGCCCATTGGCTCTGTTGCCTCAGCTGAGGAGGAGGTCAGCGCTATATTTGCGCTCATGGGCGGTGCTGGCTGTTGCGCGGCCTTTTCTCCCTCTCGCGGGGGCTGACTTGCTGTAGGCGTTTTGGTTTTCTTTTTCTTTGCTGCCGAGGCTTGTGCAGCCCTTGAAGGCACCTCTGGCAAGTCTCAAATACCTTTCTTATATCTTCGTCTTTATTATTACATTCTACTTGTCCTAATTTTATTTTTGAGGTTGTATTTCCCCTAAAGAAGTCCTTCCTTCCTTCCTTCCTTCCTTCCTTCCTTCCTTCCTTCCTTCCTTCCTTCCTCCTTCCTCCTTTCGCAGGTTGTCACCTCCCTCCTCTCTCCAATCAACTTGTTTCTCTTAAAGTGACCTCAGATACTGTATTTACCTTGTAATTTCTTTCAATTTCTTTCAATTTCTTCGGTTCTGGGGTTTCAGATGTCTCTCTGTCTCTGTCCCTTCCTCCTTTCGAGGTTGAAGTCACTTCTTCTCCCCTCTCCCTTGCATGTGTGTGTGTGTGGCAGGCAGGAGGTTGCTCTTGCCGTAGCAAGTCTGCGCTCCTTGACGGCCCCACAGGTCTCTCTTCTGCCTCCCCAGCCCCCTTTAGGGCACTTTGGATGTTGAATCGGACTCGAATTGGCTATACAGATTGCTGACAATGTTTCAATGTGTTTTTAACTTCATGCTCTATGTACTGTTTGAAATTGATGTTTATTTGTTTACATTTGTATTATCTTGAGGCATCGAATTGTTGCCGGTGTAAGCTGCCCCGAGTCCCCACTCAGGGGTTGAGAAGGGCGTGTTAGAAATGGTTGAAATAAATAAATAAATAAATCTCTATCTCTTCTCTTCCCTATATATAATAAAAGAGAATGTTTGTATATATGTTTGTGGGTTTGTATGTATGTATGTGCCAGCGTTCTGATTGGCTGCCACTTCCACAGGCCACAGCGACCAGCACGGGTGATGGACCTGCACCAAACTTGGTACACATAACCCCCCTGACCCCCTTTACGTCCTGGTGCAGTTTGGGGGAGGTGGACCACGGATTATGGGATTTGTAGTACTTTCAAACACTTTGGTTCCCACAGACCACTGTGCCCACCTAAAAGGACCAATACAGACCACACTTGGCACACACATCCCCCATTACCCACTCTACGTCCTAGTGCAGTTTGGAGGAGGGTGGACCATGGATTATGGGACTTCCCAACTCCACTGCAACCCTCATCCGATTACTGATCGAGACCACACTTGGCACACATAACCCCCATGACTGCCTTCACATCCAGGTGAGGTTCGGGGGAGGACTGACAATGGATGATGGGACTTGCAGTACCTTCAGTAATTTCATGATACCACTGCAACTCCCAATAATGAGGGATCAAGGCCACACTTGGCAGACAGAGCCTCCATGACCCACTCTACGTCCTGGTGCTGTTTGGAGGAGGTTGGACTATGGATGATGGGACTGGCAGTACCTTCACTAACTTCCTGACACCACTGTGAGCCACATAAATAACTGCTACAGACCAACTATTACGTTTCTCAAAAAACCCGGGCACCGCCGGGTCCCCAAGCTAGTAAATAAATAAATGGTGGGAAATGATGAGAGTAGCCATTCAATATATGGTATATGGCTAGTTTTACACCCAAATAAAATGATCAGAATGCAGTTTTGCAAAGGTCCCCTGATTTCAGCAGGCAGATTGGATTCCAATATATTAATGGTAGCCCTGCTCACGAAGCATAGGTGCACATATACTGCTCTCCTACTTCCAGAACTATTTGAATCTTTTTTTAAAAAAACAAACGCATACCTAATAAAGTGGTTGAAACAAAAGGGGAAAAATGAACAGCATGGGAAACATGGCCCACTCTGCACCCTCAACCATTCGGCATTGGTTTAGTTTGCATTATAGAATGCCTTGCAAGGAAATTTGAGAAAAGGACTGGGTACAGTCTGCAAGCCATTGTTTTGACTGAATCCTTTGCTTTCTTTGTGTTTGTTCAATGACATTTCCCCCCTGTTCCCTCCTCATGGCAACAAAAGAGCGGGCATGTGGCATCGCCCGAAGGGGACTCAGAGTGGATTACAGTACATATACATTGCAGACAATCCCTGCAGTTTTTAACATATATACATACTGTATATTGACGGACATATACGAACAAAGACGAAAAAGGAGGCAATTTTTCTGGTAAACTTGTGACAAACTTCTGGCCACCAGGGGGAGCTCACGCACTCCTCTTCTCTCTTAGCGTTTTCCAGCTTCCCTTGTTGTTCTTCCGCATTCCTTTCAGCGATTCCTGGAGCTCTGAATGGGCTCATAAAGCCGTCCAGATTTGCCTCCCCACTTAATGTGGTACCTTTATCTCCTACTTGACAAATGAACTGTCTTTCGGGCTGCAAAGGTCGGCAGCAGGCTACATTTAAGGTCAGGCATCCACCCTGACCCGAGCAGGCCTCGAACTCATGACCTACATGTCAGAGAGATCTTATGCAGCTGACACTTAGCCAGCTGCGCCATTTCCTGGCGCATTTGAAGAGATAATAGAGTTCACCAAATGAAATTAGAAAGCAGTGGCTGGATGGGAGGCCATCCTACTACTCAAGCTCTCCCCAGCTCCTTGGAAGAAGGGGGAGACGTCAACATAAACTGATCTCACCTCAGGTTTATTGTGCTTTTGACTGTACTTGCAGAGAAAACAATGGCCCTGACTGTTCAGTCCTTTGCTTTGCTTCCTTGTTCTTCGGCTGAGTCGTCCTCGGTTCCTGAAGGTCTGCTTTCAGTTGTGATTCCTGATCGTCTAACTTCCTGATTTTAGATTCTGAAATATTAACTTTCTCCTGTAGGTGGTTTGCCTTTTCTTCCATGGCTAGAACGACTCTTTCTCCTTCAGTGTTGGTGCTGAACATGTCATCCTGGCCTCCTTTGACTTATTTCCTTCCATGAGTCCATCTTTCTCCTTCCGTCGCTCACTGGTGGGGTTCAGCTCCCAACCCTGGACGGCGCGACATTATGTCCGTCGTCATCTGTTAAGAGTCTTGGTGTCACTCTGGACTCTCAACTGACGATGGAGACGCATATCTCCACCGCCAGTAGAGCAGCGTTCTTTCACCTCCGCCAGGCAAGGAAGCTGGCCCCCTACCTGTCCCGCCACGACCTAGCCACAGTGGTCCAAGCCACAGTCATCCCGAGACTGGACTACTGTAACGCTCTTTACATTGGCCTTCCTCTGTTGGTGATCTGGAAATTTAAGCTTGTGCAGAACGCTGCAGCTCGGCTGTTGGCAGGCGTGCCAACATGCTGCCACATCACTCCCATCCTGCGCGAACCGCACTGGCTCCCAGTGGAATTCCGGATCACCTTCAAAGTGCTGGTGTTGACCTTCAAGGCCTTGAATGGTCTGGGGCCAGTGTACCCAGGGACCGCCTCTCCCTAGATTGCCCCTCCAGACCACTGCGTTCAGAGTCACATAATCTCCTGGAAATCCCAGGCTGCAAGAACTTCCGCCTGACCTCAACGGGGAGGAGAGCATTCCGCGTCACTGCGCCAACTCTCTGGAACACACTGCCTCCGGAAGGAGAGCATTCCGCTCTCCCTAGTCTCAAATCCTATCGGGTCTATCCCATCTCAGTTAGGAACCGTAGACTATACCATCAGTGCTATGTACAACTGTTTTTACTGTATGTTTTATGATATGTTTTATGTTTTTATGATGTGTTCTACTGTTGTGCTATGTTTTACTGTATGCTCGCTTTTTGTGATCCGCCCCGAGCCTGCGGGGAGGGGCGGAATATAAAATCGAATAATTTTTTTAAAAAAATAGTCTGCTGATCTTTTGGAAAGCCGGCAAGACTTTGCTATCCAAACAGGCATTTGGCCTGTAATCCGCAGGCGCGACACCACTGACAATGCAGGCCCTTGTGACTTGCTTCCTATGTATTGGGTTGATGTACTGTTTATGATTTTACTGTGTTTTGTATATGCTGTTTTTAATTACGATTGAGTCGCTCCGAGCCGGATGGGAGTGGAGACAGATAAGTCCAAACAAACAAACAAACAAAATAAAATAATATAGTCAAGTGCTTTCTTCTCCTCTTCTCCTCTAAATCTTTCAGTATAATGACAATTTTCCTTTTCCAGATCCCTCAATTTCTTAAGCAAGAGCTCTTTTTTCCTGCACGGATGCGTCAGCTCTGCCTTCCGCTCGTACTTCCCATCTTCGGCACCCAAGGCCCGCCTCTATAGTTGTTCCACCTGTTCGAGGAGGTCTTCGACCTGTTTGTGTTCATTGTTTTTATATGCTGTTCTATTTTATGATGTGTTGTTTGGGCACGGCCCCATGTAAGCCGCTCCGAGTCCCCGCCGGGGAGATGGATGCGGGTTAGAAATAAAGTATTATTATTATTATGGGATGTCCTGCTTCCGACCCTGGACGGCGTGACTCTTTGTCCGTCGTCTGTTGTTAAGAGCCTTGGGGTAACCCTGGACCCTCTGCTGTCGATGGAGGCACATGTCTCCGCCGTCAGCAGCAGAGTGGCATTTTTCTATCTCCGCCAGGCAAGGAAGCTGGCCCCCTACCTGTCTCAGCGCGACCTGGCCACAGTGATCCAAGCCACAGTCATCTCGAGACTAGACAACTGTAACGCTTTCTTACATTGGCCTTCCTTTGTCGGTGATCTGGAGGCTCAAGCTGGAGGCTCAAGCTGCAGCTCGGCTCCTCACTGGGAGTCCGGCGAGTGTCTTTAAATCACCACAATCTATATTTATCTTTATATACTGGACCTACTAGTCCCTGTGTTCGAGTACCAACAATTCATTAATCTCACAAAATCATAATCACATCAATACATTCATTGGAAAATACCATATAAGACATATAATACAATAAGCAATTACGGGCTGCTGGCTCACATGTAAGTGAGCAGAGATGCCGAGGGTGGGAGGAGAAAAGTTCCTACGTCATCAAAGACAGACACGGAGCCGGACACTTGTAACAGCCAGCTTCCACTGAACTACTACAGAAAAGGAGACCCACCAGGGGCTACTGGATACCTCTTAAACAGGGTCTGAGGAAATATAGTAAGACCCCCTGCATCCACTTCCGGCCAGAATGCGGTCACATTAAACCAGGGGCCGGGAACCTTTTTGACTCTTTCACCTCTATTTTAAGATCCTCTCCGTTGGCGCCCCCTTGTTGTGGGGGAGAGGCTTGCGTACCCTAATGAAGTGGTGAGCTATGCTGGCGGTGGCGTAATAGCCTCCAGTCGGGCCTCCCATGCCAGGCAGGTCACAACCGAAGAAGGGTCTGACAAAGAGCGTCAATGGGCAGGATGGGCTCTCTAGCCTTTTGGCAACCGTCCTAGGAGAAGGAAAGCTCTGATTTCAAACCTGGGCAGATGGTGCTCGTCTAACCCTGGAAGGTCAACCATCTAGAGACACGAGGACCTCGCTGCCACCGTCCAAGCTTGCCAGGCCCCAGCAGACGAACCTTTGGTTTAAAGGGTGAGGCCAGTTCTGTGCACGCTGCGCTCCACCAGAAAGGTCCATTGCACAGGCTCGAAGGACACATCCAACTAGTCATCGACGCGCTTGTAGAAAGCGTGGGGTGAGTCCTTCCCGAATCTTTGTTCGCAAAGAAAAGCCAAGAAGATTTTAAGACTGAATTCAACTCAATGTACATACTATGAGAAAAGGATTCCCGCGGCAGAATGATGGTGCGTATGCCCAACCGAAGAATCCATAGACCAAGACCAATGCTGGAGCAATCCCCAAACAATACGGGCAAGAAAGCGGTGTGTAAATAGAGCCCTACAGCGCCAGGGGCGGTCCTACAAGATAGGCCAAGTAGGCGGCCACCTAGGGCGCCATCCTGGCCGCATGGGGCGCCATCCTGGCCCTGCCGATGTTCCTCAGACAGTGCTGCAGCTGCCTGCTTTTTGACCCCGGCCTTGTGTGCTCCGACGCCGCTTCTGGGCACGCGCGGAGGTTTTCACGCAGGCGCAGTTGCTCCTCCGCGCATGCCCAGTAGCTCCCTTGCGCAGAAGCCTGTAAGCAAAGCACTCCCTATCGGGCAGGCAGGGAGTGCTTCCCCTCTCCCTTTGTTTCCACCGCGCGCGCGCGTTTGCAGGGAAGGAGAAAAGAATCAGTGAAGGAAGTGTAAGTGAAGGAATGAATGAAGGGCTTTCCTCCTCCTCCTCTGTGGCCTCTTCTCTCCCTCCTTCCTTTCTTTGGCTCTATTTCTGTCTAGACCTGAGGGGCCTGAGGCTATGAGGAGTTGTGGGAGTTGGAGTCCAAAACACCTGGAGGGAGGGAGGGCCCAAGTTTGCCCAGGCCGCGCTGCCTGTATTCGACCTCATTTGAACATTTGGGCTGTTTTTCTATTTACATTTACATTGGGATCCTAATTTTGGACTTATGGGAGACTCCTATGAATTATGAGTCGGGTTATAGGTAATATATTCTGATTTTGATGCATTTATATTGCATTTCTTGTTGATTATTATACAGTTCTGCTTCATATTGTCATACAGTATAATACAAATACAATATAACAATAGAATAATGATATATTTTATATTACATGTAATATTACAAACAATATTGCAGTATAGTGGTATTGTACAAAATAGTAATATATAATATTTTATTTTACTTTATTTTGGGTTATTTGAGTTTTATACGAGTAGTGAAAATATTTAGTAGAGGATAATTTTATTTAAATAAATAATTTTATTCTTTTATAATAATAATATAATAGAATGTTACATTATATTATAATGTCAATATATCTATATATATAAAAGGGAAGTGGTCGTGCAACGGGGCAAATGCACACCAAAACTACATTCCCCACACACACAACAAAACCCAGGGCCACTCATCCCCACCCCGAGGTACATCACCCACCCACCAAAACACCCCAAAAACCAACAGAACACCCCCAAACATCCCCCAAAAAACAACATTACTACGCATGCGCAAACAACCCCACACACAACATGGCCGTCATAAAACCATCACAATAACACGCATGCGCAACATCCAACGCCATGCCCCCCTCCTCCACCGCTTACCAAACATTCCTGACACCAAGGAAACCACATCCTCCACGCGGCCCCCGGACCACACCAGCACGGACGCCGCATGCAAGCCAACACCAACATCCCGGGAGGACGCTGCTGCGGTCCCGCCCACACGACCCTCCACCAGGAGAGCCAACGAAACGGCGAGGGAGAACGGCGCACCCACGGGACTACAACTCCCAGAAGGCTCCGCGCGGCTCACTCGGAAGAAGGGCGGAGACAGCACCGGAAATAGGCCACAATGGCCGCACAGAGCATTCTGGGAGCCGTAATCCCCTGGCCGGACACGCCTTCTCCGCCATCTCCAACCACTTTCCGGACCAGGCTCAGACGACCACCGCCATGCCTACTTCCTCCGCCCCCTCCGCTGCCTCCTCCCGTCCTCCCCCGGGGATGGGGCCGGTACGCGTCCCGTGGGTGGCGTCAGGCCGCTGCGGGACACGTACCACGCTGGCCTTGCGCGCCACGGCGGGAGGCAGGGCCGGAGACCGGCGATCCGCCCTCCGCCGTGTCCCCCGCGGTTGCAGCGACCGCGCCTGAAAGAAGGTAACCTCCTGGGCTTACCTTCTTACAGGCGCCGCCGCTGCAACCGCGGGGCACGGCGGGAGGGCGGATCGCCGGCTCCGGCCCTGCCTCCCCATGCGCGGGCAGGGCGGCAGGCAGGGCGGAGACCGGCGATCCGCCCTCCGCCGCCCCCATCCAGCGACCGAGCCTCAAAGAAGGTAAGCCCCGGGCTTACCTTCTTTGAGGCGCCGCCGCTGGATCCGCGGGAGGCGGATGCGGAGGGCGGATCGCCGATCTCCGGCCCTGCCTCCCCATGCGCGCCAGGGCGGGAGGCAGGGCGAGAGAGAGAGGGACTCAGACAGACAGAGGGGGAGGCCTAAGACAGAGAGAGAAAGGGGGAAGGAAAGATAAGGGGGAGAGAGAGAGAGAGAGAGGGGGAGAGAGACGGGGAAGCGAGAGAGAAAAGAGGGACTGAGAGAGACAGAGGGGGAGGCCTAAGACAGAGAGAGAGGGGGGAGGAAAGATAAGGGGGAGAATCAGAGATAGAGAGATGGGAGGGGAGAGAGAGGGGAGAGTGAGACAGAGAGATGAGGAAGCGAGAGAGAAAAGGGGAAAATCAGACAGAGAGGGAGGGGGAAAAGATAGGAGGGAAGTGTACATACACAGACAAATACATACACACACACACACACACACAAACGTACACACACACATGCATACACATACACACACAAAAACATACAAACAAAAATACACATACATACACAAACACATATACATACACAGACACACACACATGCGTACACAGACACATACAGACACACACAGAGACACACAAACATACATACACATACATACACACACATACACATATATACACACACAAAACACATTGTCACATTACCAACCCTTACATACCCACACTTCCTCACATCTCCTACATAGGGCACAGCAACGCGTGCCGGGTTCAGCTAGTTATAATATAATTATATTGTAATGTAGTATAATATAATTATGAACATAAGAACATAAGAACATAAGAAGAGCCATGCTGAATCGGGCCTCAGCCCATCTAGTCCAGCATTCTGTGTCACACAGTGGCCCACTAGTTGTACACGGGGATCTCTAGCAGAAAGGAGGGCAAAACCCTCACCTGCTCCCGACCCCCACAACCAGTACCGGGGAAATCCTGCCTGCCTCCATCAACACAGAGGTGGCACTTGGATGTCCATTTCAGTAGCTACTGATTCCCTTGGTATCCATGAATCTGTCTAATCCTGCCTTGAAGCTGTCCAGGCTGACCGCTGTCACAACCTCCTCTGGAAGTGAGTTCCATAACCCAATGACCCTCTGGGTGAAGAAATATTTCCCTTTATTAGTCCTAACTTTCCTACCTTGGAGCTTTAGGGAGTGCCCCCTAGTCCTAGTGTTGTGTGACAGAGAAAATATTTTTTCTCTATTCACCTTTTCTATCCCATGCATGATTTTATACACTTCGATCAAGTCACCTCTTAAACGCCGTCTTTCAAGGCTGAAAAGACCAAGGCGTTGCAACCTGATTTCGTAAGGGAGCCGCTCCATCCCTTGGATCATTCTTGTTGCCCTTTTCTGTACCTTTTCCAGTTCCGTTATATCCTTCTTGAGGTGCGGTGACCAGAATTGTACACAGTACTCCAGATGTGGCCTCACCATAGATTTGTAGAGAGGCAATACAACATTTGACGACCTATTTTCGATTCCCTTCCTGATCATGCCAAGCATAGAATTTGCTTTTTTCACTGCTGCTGCGCACTGGGTTGACATCTTCATTGAGCTGTCCACCAAAACTCCAAGATCCCCTTCCTGGTTTGTCTCGGAAAGCTTTGACCCCATCAATTTGTAGGTGTAGTTGGGGTTCTTTGCCCCAATGTGCATGACTTTACACTTGTTTAGGTTAAAATGCATTTGCCACTTTGTTGCCCATTCACTCAATTTCGAGAGATCTTTCTGGAGCTCTTTACAATCAGTTTCATTTTTAACTACCTGAACAATTTAGTGTCGTCTGCAAACTTTGCTACCTCGGAATTTACTCCTACATCCAGATCATTAATGAATAAATTAAAAAGTAACGGACCCAAAACTGAACCTTGGGGTACGCCACTTCTCACCTCTTTCCACCCAGAGAAGTGTCCGTTTATTACCACCCTTTGTTTCCTACAGTTTAGCCAGGTTCCCATCCAGGACAAGACCTGTCCCCTGATTCCATGGCTGAAGAGCTTATTTAGGAGCCTTTGGTGAGGGACTTTGTCAAAAGCCTTTTGAAAGTCAAGGTAAACAATATCGACTGGGTCCCCTTTATCTATGTGTTTATTTACACCCTCAAAGAATTCTAACAAGTTAGTAAGACATGATTTGCCTTTGCAGAAACCATGTTGATTTTCCTTCAGCAATGCCTGTTCTTCTATGTGCTTAGTAATTTTTTCTTTAATAATGGTTTCCATCACTTTGCCTGGAACTGAGGTTAGACTAACTGGCCTATAATTTCCTGGATCACCCCTGGATCCTTTCTTGAAGATCGGAGTTACATTTGCCTCCCTCCAGTCCTCGGGTATGATATAATATAGTATGAATATGGTATAATATATTGTATATACATTGATACAATATAATACTACTAATGGTATTGTGATATTATAATTGTATATTTGTTTTACATGGGGGCGGCAAAATGTTTTTGGGGGCACCAAAATAATGTTCGCCTACCATTTAAAATTACCTTAGACCGCCCCTGTACAGCGCTCCCAGGCTCCGCGGGCAGGCAGAGAGGGACGGAGTTCACATGAGGCTGCTGCGGAGGACCGAAGCAATCCATCACTGAATGGGGGTTGGAGGAAAGCTCTAGGCAAGCCGCTCATTCGGCGATTGATTGATCGCAGCAGCCTCAAGTGAACTGCATTCCTCTCTGCCTTCCCGCGGAGCCTGGGAGCGCTGGAGGGCTTTATTTACACACCGCTTTCTTGCCCGTATTGTTTGGGGATTGCTCCAGCATTGGTCTTCTCTGAAAAGCCGAAATCTGCAAGCCAGGTGCAATCATCCGAAGAGCCACACCTGGCTTGCGAGCCATAGGTTCCCGACCCCTGCATTAAATTTTGGATATGACCGAATGTTATTAAATCATCCCACTTTGGGTCTCAGCATATCATAGTTTCATTGGAGGACCTAGAGTGCCAGGTACTCCAACACAACTATATGGCAAATTCAAGAGGAAGTATACCTTAGAATCAGCTGAAAGACTGAGTAAAAGTCCTAGGCACCATTTTTCTCCAGGAAAATGAAGCTGCGGATATGGGTTCTGCAGTTACTGGGGTCTTGTCGTTCCTATATTGTCATTGCTGGAGGAGACACCATCATCAGTTACAAGGGCAATTTGTGCCCCTCTACTTCGATCAGCTTGAACTAGCAGAGACGAAGAAAAGTGATGGGGCTTGCAGTCTGACAACACCTGGAAAACTATTTATTACCCACCTTTGCTCGATACCTAGGGGTGTGAAATCACCAGGTAGGGTCCCAAGAAGTTAGCTTTAGCTGGACTCTTCCAACTGTTCATTCCCTCCAGAATGATGCTACTTCTGACTTGAAAATACCAAGCAGAGAAAATGGTGCTCCTTAGACATGGCAAAGCTAGAGTTATTATTTACCTCTGCTCTCGCTCTATGCTGAAGTTGACCTTGTTTTTGCCAGGCGGAGCTTCCCTTTCTCCAAGGGGAGCTAATTTGCTCTTTTTTCTGGACAACCAAAGACACGAGGGTAGCATCAATATCAAAACATCACATATATTTTACAATACACATTCATTTAGTCAATGCGCTATATTAGCAAAACGCCAAGTAGAGCCGATATACATCACCGGGGTATATCGGCTCTACTTGGCATTTTGCGAATATAGCGCATTGACTAAATGAATGTGTATTGTAAAATATATGTGATGTTTTGATATTGATGCTACCCTCGTGTTTTTGGTTGTTACATTTCCATTGTTAAATTGAGTGTTTACTGTAAACGCAAGCCTACAAATATCACTCTACATGTAACAAAAATCATTTTTATCCACACAGTAATATAAACATAAGCAATGAAGGGTTCCCTCTATGGTATCATACCCTATAAATAACACAATATCGTAACCCAATCACTATAACAGTACGATACACATATACAAGGTTTCACTATCCCACAGGTTACAAGGTAACTCTTGACTCCCGCGAATACAATGTTGGCTACATCCAGTAAGGTCATACATTAATAGAGTTTCGTCAGCCCAATGCTGAGTCCGTGCGTGCCAACACGTATCGGGCGATGGTACTCACTGTCCTGATGTCCGTGTATCCTCCAATGAGGTATACCAGGTCCGCAAATAGGAAATGTATGGGAGAGGCGTCGCCGCACAATGGGCTAATGCAGCCAAACTCCCGCAGCCGTTCCAAAACAAATTGTGCCAAGCCGTAATGCAAGCTGTTGCCAGGGCGCGCCGCAAGTCTCCCTTCTCCGTCGCATAGGAAAACTTTTGCGACGTAGCGGCTTGTTTTGGCGGCGGTTTTAAAGCAATGTATCGGCAATTGTAACAGACAGGAGAACAGGAAAACGATGAGGGAGAATGATGTGGATGGGAAGCGTAGGATAGCAGCTCGGGAGTGAAACCAAGGGGGAACTTCGAGAAGGCAAGGAGAAGGCTCCGGTCCGCCTACGGGTAACCATAAATGGGCCCAATCCCGTTTCGTCTTTCACTTCCTCAGGGCGGGGCTCTGGGTACATACAGCTTCTCAATAATATTCAGGGAAATCCATAATCCATAGTAAGACTGTAACACAAGATAGGCTTATCCCTTTCTGTTTTAAATTGAGTGTTTACCTTTTTTCTGGACACTCAAAAGGGAAAATAGGGTGCAAAGCTTATGAGAAACCTTGGGTGGATCTTGTGCAACCTGTCTGTATTGTTCCTGCTCTCATAAGCTTTCTAAGTTGAAAGAGCATTTGGGGGGGGGGGTAATATTCTAGTTGCTTGAGACTGTAAATTGGACAAAATGTTTTCTTAACTTTAGGGTTTCACGTTTACCGTTTTTAAGGACTGAAAGACTAACATTTCAGCCAGCCTGTCCCACAATAAAATATCGCATTTCATCCCATAATAGTCGCCATTGCATCCCATAATAGTCGCCCCTCGAGATGCTCCCAGACGCCCCCGCTGTGTTGGGAGAAGCTGGGGGAGCATCTTGGAGGAGGTGAGGCCCAACATGGCGGGCGTCCTTGACGACGCCCAGCCACTCCATGTGCCAAAACCCAAGGAAGAAGCAACACCCGGAAGCAGTGGCCTGCCGGATGCCCCGGAAGTCCCGCCTCTGGAGGACTCTTTCCTGGTTGACACCCCGCCACCCCATGTGTCGGAACCTGGGGAAGAGGAGGCAACACCCGGATGCAGCAGCCCACCGGAAGCCTCAGAGGTCCCACCCCCGGAAGACTCTATTCCCACCAGCGGCCTGGCCAGGGAGAAACGTGGTCACCGGAAGAGGAGGAGACGACGCCGGAAGCGAAGGGAAGGTGTATTTCCCATCCCCCGCACTGCGGACCCGAGAGCAGGCCCATTCCCCTGCCGGAGAGCTGAAAGGACCCGGGACGACAGAACCGGAGCTTCTGTTGGCCCTCCGGTAGACGGACATGCAACAACGAGGACGGCAAGACCTCGGAGGACGTTCTCACCCAGGACATTCTGGAGCTCCCGCCACAGGCAGTTGCAGCTCCAAAGGACCTATCAGACCCTCGTGAAAGCCGGCGAGGACACTGCACAAACGGATCAGGACCCCAAAGACGATCCCCCAAGGGAGAGACATCGGTCTCTGTCTTCCGCTTGTGCTCTAATGCCAGCGATCCTGCTGGGCCCTCCCCGCCTACCTTCTTTTGATGGCGGGGTGGTGTCTCAGTAGGCACCGCTGTTGACTTCTTCCCTCCCCCCCTCCCTTTCCCTATCCTTGTGTGCTTTCCATGTCCACTGTATTTCTGTGTTGTTTGGTGTTGCCACTGGGCACTCAAACTTATGTAAACCGCTCCGAGCCTACGGGGAGTGGCGGTATACAAGTTTGATGTAATAAATAAATAAATAAATACATAGTTGCACCCCATTTTGGGGAAGGCATAAAGTGAGTTTTGCCGTTTCCCGGATAATAGTCGCCCCCTTAGTTCACTCGCCCAAGCAAGTACATTAAGGGTGTGCCTGCTGTTTTGGTGCTGTGGGGCTCGACGAAGGTGGGAAATGTGAATGTGAGGGTGCATCTCTGCGGGCGGGTGACACTCCACCTCTTTGAAGGCATGCGTAGCCATGTGGGAGGAGGGTAAAGCGTCACCCACCCGCGTGTGTGCTTCCTGTGAGGGTGCAGCTATATCACCCACAGATGTGGCTGCGTCCTGAAATTTACTATTACACAGCGAAAGAAGCTATTCAAATGGGGCCTTTTTTCACCGCCTAATAGTTGCCATCACATAATAGACACACACACGGGAGGTCGGAAGTGCAACTATTACGTGATGAAGTAGGGTAGTTACAAAGGCATTATGAATCAAGGCAGCAGTTGTGGGTACATTGAGAGAAGCAGTTGTAGCAGGAGCGCAAGGGGTTTCTCCAGCTGCCTGTTCTCAATGCGTTCTGCAACCAGGAGGAGGGTGGTGCAGGCTTCATTTCCCGGCATTTCAATCAGCAGTGCCTCACTGGTTCATTGGTAAGTCGATTGAAAAGGCGAGATTCAAGGCTGTTGTGTAGCTATGTTGTTTTAACTGTGTAAACCGCCCCGAGCCTGTCGGAAGGAGCAGTACAGAAATTGAAATAATAAATAAATAAATAAATTAGAGAGTCATGCAGAATCTCAGTTTCTATGCTTAAGACCAGTGGTTCCCAAAGTGGGCGGTACCCCCCCCCCCCGGTGGGTGGTGGGGCGATCTAGGGGGGGCGCTGGAAGGCCCAGGAGAATTTGGGGGGTGCTGAACCCCTGGAAGGGGGCGGTGGGGGCAGTGGCGTGAGCCAGGCGACAGGCTGCCATCCATCTCTGTGTGTACCTCTCTTCTTCCCTCCTCCTGCTCCCTCCTCCTCCTCCTCTCGCCAAGCAAGGGATCATAATAATAACAATAACAATAATAATAATAATTTGGTAAGTAAGTGCTTTAGAAACATTTAGAGCAAGTATACTCATGTTTAAGAAAGCACAACCTCTGCACTGGATTAGTGTACTGATATGCAAAATGCCCAACAAATGAAAAGCAGAAACACAAGCTGGAGATTTGAATTTAAGAGAAGTGTTTCATCAGTGTAAGGAAGATTTTAAGTTAGAGTTAATTGTAAATGAAATATAAAATATAATCTATATATATAAAGGAAGAGCCGTCATGGAAAGACCGTCCCAAACAGAGAAACCTTACAACGCAGAAACACCAAACTTGCCAACAGAAATAGGCCTCAAGCAAGGTACGTTTGTAGCAAAGAAACTTTTCCCCCCAAAACCTAAAAGCCCCCCAAAACAACGAGTAAAAATAAAACTACATCTCCCAGCATCCTCCGGGGCTGCCAACGACTCTCCCAGCCTCTACATTCTGACAACATGATTGGCTGCCAATAAGGGCGGAATTGCATAACTGCTGTACTGGCCAGCCAACATGAAAATTCCGACCCATAATAAACTGTCAGAGGAGGATAAGGCAAAGGGCTGAGGCACAAACACAAACACCCAATTCACTTCAACACCATAACTAACAACAATTCCAACCCTTACATACTCAGACTTTCTCGCATCTCCTAAATAGGGCACAGCAACGCGTGCCGGGTACAGCTAGTATAAATATAATATAAAAAAACACACCACAGCCGTCTATTTCTTAGGGAGCCAGCATGGCGTCGTAGTTTTGAGTATGGCAAGAACACAACTGGACAGGGACAGGCTCAAGCAGACACGCCAAGCGGAAATTAATTAACGTTTATTCTGTGACACATATACAGGAAAGAGGAAAGGAAAGGTTGGGTTTTTATTACAACATTTATTTCAAGACTTTAAAAAGATACAAACAGGAAAGAGGCCAAGCAAAGCAAAGCAAAGCCCCACGCTGGATTCTACAGCCACCGTCCTTCTACTCGGCGGTTAATCCATGCCGCCACCGTTCATTCGGAACAGAAGCAGCCTTTGGATTCTGGAGTCTTTGTCCACATCCAGAGAACCCAGAAAAGGAGACCTTGCTTTGCAGGCGGAGGACCTTCTTTGCCACCCCTTTCCAGGACCCACACACTTCTTCGGGGGTTCTGCATAGTGGGTACGGCTCCGTTTGCCAGGATTCTCACGCCCGATTCCGTGTTTCATAGCTGCGACTGTGTTCTCCCTCCTACATACATTGGAGAGAGAAAGGTCATTCTATGCAAAGCGGCAGCACGAGCGAGGTAATATGTTAACCTAAGAGAGGTTTTTCATCGCTGCAAAAAATGAAGGTAAGTTTGCGCTAACTGTAAACAAAACCTAGGTAAAATATATGCACTCAATGAAATATTTCACATTACGGCAGCGCATTTCTGAGTGAGATTCCTTAGAGCCAGCAGGGTGTGTTATTCACTGAACACTTTTGAATCCCGGCCGGCCTTCTCGACCTCCGCAGAGAAGGGACTCCTCAGGCCGGCAGGCTGCAAGAATTCAGTGCTAACAACACTCAAAACTAAAACATCATAGGTCAACAATACAATTACCAACTACACTTTAAAAATTACATAAAACGCCATCCGCCAAGGGAAAATCATGCTCAGCTCCGTCCACATATTCAGTCCATATATTGTGGTCAGTGATTTTAGTCAATTGCCCATCTCTGCCCTTATTCTGCAAAGGCCTCATTGCACAGCCACGTTTTCACCCGCTTCCTAAAGGTCAGGAGGGAGGGGGCGGATCTGATTTCATTTGGGGGGGAATGCCACAGCCAGGGGGCCACCACAGAAAAGGCCCAGTCCCTCATCCCCATCAGGTGCGCCTGCGAAGGTGGTGGGACCGAGAGCAGGGCGTCTCCAGACGATCTTAATAGCCTTGATGGTTCAAAGGGGACAATCCGTTCGGACAGGTAAACTGGGCCGGAACCGTATAGGGTTTTGTAGGTTTAAACCAGCACTTTTAAATGTGCTCGGAATTGGATCAGCAGCCAGTGCAGCTGGCGCAACAGGGGAGTTGTGCGCTCCCTGTACCCCGCTCCCATTAGTAATCTGGCTGCCGAGCGCTGAACTAATTGCAGCTTCCAGGCAGTCTTCAGAGGCAACCCCACGTAGAGAGCATTGCAGTAGTCTATATGGGATGTAACCAGGGCGTGGCCCACCATGGCCAAGTCCGGCTTCTCAAGGTACGGGCGCAGCTGGTGCACGAGCCCGAGCTGTGCAAAAGCTCCCCTGGCCACCGCCAAAACCTGGGGCTCCAGGCTCACTCCCAAGCTGCAAACCTGCGCCTTCAGGGGGAGTGTTACCCCGTCCAGCACAGGCCTCCTTAGTAGCAGGTGGGAAGGAGTGACAGAGCTGGACATCATTTGCGTACAGATGACACCACCCCTCGACAGTCCGGATGATCTCCCCCAACGGCTTCATGTATATATGAAATCCCAGGGCTGCCCAACTGGCGGCCCGCGGGCTGCACACGGCCCGCCAGCCCCTTGGCTGCAGCCCTCCTACCCTCCTGCAAATAATAATTTAAAAAATATAAAAAATCGGAAAAAAATTCAAAAAAAGTGCGCATGCGCGCGGTTTCGCCCTCCCCCATGGCTCTGCCCTCCATCCCAAGGCATCACACCAGTGCCAGAAGCGGGCGAAACCACCACTTCTGGCGCTGGTGTGAGATTTGGGACTGAGGGCGGAGCCACGGGGAGTTTACTCCCAGGGAGAGGAGGAGGCAGGAGAATCGCGTTCCCCTCCTCCTCCTCTCTCTGGGAATAAACCGGGACCCTTGTCCCGGTTTATTCCCAGGGAGAGGTGCAGGCGAGGGACTTGCATCCTCCCTCCTCCTCTCCTTAGGAGTAAATGGGGATAATGGTGAGAGGAGGGTGGAAGGTGCGGCCTGGCACCCTCCCCTCACCAACCGAGACCCAAACGGGGTTAATATTAACCCCGTTTGGGTCTCGGTTGGCGAGAGGAGGGTGCCAGGCCGCACCTTCCACCCTCCCCTCGCCATCTGTCACCCAAACGAGGGTTAATATTAACCCCCGTTTGGGTCTCGGTTGGTGAGAGGAGGGTGCCAGGCCACACCTTCCACCCTCCCCTCGCCATCTGTCACCCAAATGAGAGTTAATATTAACCCCCGTTTGGGTATCGGTTGGTGAGAGGAGGGTGCCAGGTCGCACCTTCCACCCTCCCCTCGCCATCTGTCACCCAAATGAGAGTTAATATTAACCCCCGTTTGGGTCTCGGTTGGTGAGAGGAGGGTGCCAGGCCGCACCTTCCACCCTCCCCTCGCCATCTGTCACCCAAACGAGAGTTAATATTAACCCCCGTTTGGGTGACAGATGGCGAGGGGAGAGTGGAAGAGTCCCCCGTGGCTCTGCCCTCCTTCCCAAAGCGTCACGCCAGCGTAAGAAGCAAGCGAAACCGGAGGAGGAGGGGCGAGGGCGGCCCCCCCAGGTGATCAGTGACCAGAATTCCGGCCCTTGGGCCGGTAGAAGTTGGACAGCCCTGACATAGGGACAGTACTGAGCCCTGCGGGAGCCCACAGTACAATGACCAGGGGGCGGAGCAGGAGTCCCCTAACAACACCTTCTGGGAACGACCCTCAAGGAAGGACTGGAGCAGTTTTGTAGTAGTTTTGACTGTAGTAGGTTTGAGCAGTGTCCTGCCCCTGCCTGCCACCAGACGCTCAGAATCCGGAGGCGTGGAGGCCCCGCAGGCAGCCGCTGGGTCCGAGGCAACGGCGGGGGAGGAGGCGCAGCCCTGGCAAGTGCGGGGGCCGGGCCAAGTTCCTCCCCCTGACCAACGTAGTAAGCTCCGGGCAAGAGGCCCAGAGCAGGTTGCACGATGCCTGGTGAGCCCTGCTGGACCTAAGGCAAGCGGCTGAGAGGGCCGCAGGAAAACCGCGTGGAGCCCTCCCTGCAGAGGAACGAAGGCGGCCTAGGAACAAAGGCCACAACAAGGCCGCAGAGCAGAGGAAGGCAGGGAGACATGGAAGGGGGAAGTCCCTTCCACGGGAGCACGCGGGGCAGCAGCCCAGCTGGGCATGAGGAGTCCTGCAAGCCCAGCGCCCTTCCCGTTGCCCTTCTTGCTGCTGCTGCTGCTGCTGCAGTTCCTCCTCCACTAACCGAAGCACACCAGAAGTTGCATTAATGGTGCATATTAGGACAACATAAAAACACCATTTATTTAAAAAATAAATCCAGTCTTAAAATATAGTATATGGCTTTAGAAGTCAAAAAGGTTCCCGACCCCTGCACGACACCCCCCTGGGTCTCATTTATACCAATAACGGTTGTTGTTGTTATCTTATTCCACACCTTCACGATTGGAAAGAGCCAATCACTTTACATCAGGGGTGCCCACACTTTTTCAGCATGCGAGCTACTTATACTAAGACCAAGTCCGAAATATCTACCAAGAGAGAAGCAGGGCGGAGCTGGGGGAAGGGGGCGGGGCTTGGTGGGGCTTAGCTCCGCCCCCTCCCCCTCTGGCTTCAGCATTTCCACAGCTTCTCCAGGGTAGGAGAGGGCAATGCCAAGCCAGAGGTGGCTATCTGTGCCACCCCTGGCTTGGCATTACCCTCTTCTACCCTGGAGAAGCTGTGGAAATGCTGAAGCCAGAGGGAGGAGGGGGCAGAGGTGTGGGCACCTCTGATCTAGATAGATAGATAGATAGATAGATAGATAGATAGATGGCTGCCTATCCACTTCCGAGCTCAATTCAAAGTGCTGGTCTTGACCTTTAAAGCTCTATACGGTTCTGGCCCATCTTACTTGTCCGAACGCATCAGCCGCTACGTCCCACCTCGCAATCTAAGATCATCCTGGGAGGCCCTGCTCTCGCTCCCGCCAGCTTCTCAAATGCGGTTGGTGGGGACGAGAGAGGGGGCCTTCTCAGTGGTGGCTCCCCGTCTGTGGAACGCACTCCCAATTGATATACGACCAATTCCATCCCTCCTGGCATTCAGGAAAAAAGTGAAGGCTTGGATGTGGGACCAGGCATCCGCATAGTAGCACAGGACAGCACTTCAGACTAGTTTTTAATGGAAAGCTGGGGAATAGGGCTCAATGCTTTCACGGACAGAACACTGTTTCACATAGGGGAATGCATAGGTTGTGTGAATGTAATTGTATTTTAAGGTATTTTAGTGTCAATGTGTGAGGGCTTTTATACTGTTTTTATGCTGTGTGGTTATGAGGGCATCGAATTGTGCCTTTTGGAAGCCGCTCTGAGTCCCCCTCCGGGGGTTGAGAAGAAGGAGCGGGGTAAACGGCCGAAATAAATGAAATAAAGAAGGTGGGACTGGCACTTGGGTACAGCACGGTAATGGGTAAACAGGTTAGCCAGCCCTCCCAACAAAGGATCCCCCAGGAAGCCATCAGCCAGGCTTTGAAGCTACGAGGCCATTCAATGCTATTCCACAGATAGAGAAACCTTGCTTTGCTAGTTCCCAACAGACCTCACAAGCTCGGAGGGTGTCTGCCAGAAAGGTGGGGGGCCCTTCCGTTCCCTCTTTCTGGAAGCCATACAACCAGCACAAGTGTAACACAAAATGGCAGGCTTCTTGCTGGCCATGTGGCTAGGCCCAGAACCAAAATGGCTGCCCTGTGCAGTGTGAGTGGGGCCCAAACGGGGGGGCAGGAACAGGAAGCAGCAGGGCCAGGATTTTGATTCAGGGGGGCTGAGTTTGGTTCGGGGGGGGGTCTACCCTAGCAAACCTTTTGTATTGTTATCCCAATAACCCCATGAATGTGGGATATAATAATGAGCATGGTGATCAGATCATGATAGGAATAAACATAACAGTTTAAATCAGTGTTTCTCAACCAGTGTGCCGTGGCACACTTGTGTGCCGTGAGCAATTATCGGGTGTGCCATGGGACCTTTCGCACCAAATGTGAGCAGCCGATAGGTTTAAACGAGACTCTAAGTTTGACGGATATTTTGCTTTAAAGTAACCCCGTAAGTTTCTCCCTGATATGCTTTGTAATTAACTTGCGCCGAATTAAGTATTTAAGCAGCTTCCCAGTGTGGGCTTTTACCGAATTTGCGGTCCTACACCATTGAGGTGCATTATTTCATGCTGTGATATCAGCGTTGCTATTAAGCATTTTCATTTATTACAATTGGTAAGTGTATGTTCAATCTCCTACCCTATGTTACTTGCCTTCTATTATTTCAGGATACTATTAAGTATGCTTATATTACAGAAATATTGTCGCTTGCATGTCAACCCATATGGGGCCACCCTGACGAAGAGAGATTCGAAACGGGTCGGTTGCCGTACACGGATATACCCATAGGTGGACATCCCATTAATCTCTATACCACAGAGTTATTCAACATTGATTACTGGAACCGCGACACCGCGTACCCCTTGATTTACCCTTTGCAAGATTTTCAACTCAACGTTTGGCCATCGGGCCCAGGATTATAATTTTCTTTGATGATTGATTCCACCATCGGGACACAAATATCATTGAGATGTATACTTGACTTTGTGTTATATTATCCAGCTGACGGGTACTGTGAGTAATGCGGTTTTGATTGTTTACTGTGAGGATACTCTGTTTCTATGCGCCTTTAGACGAACCATATGATTTATACATTGTTGAATGATTAGATGATATACTTATTTGAAAGTTACAATATACATATATGAAATTCATCCTTTCCTGATTCTTGAGTTATTAGTGTGTAAGTAGGCAGGAACTGTATTTTTGCTGTTATATATCATATTTCCATTCTGCCTTAAGGGACTGGCCACGACTTACATCGCTCTTTAGAAGCTGCTAAAGACACATACATCCTTGGGGTGTCCCAAGTTACACATCCTTAAGGCCGCCTTTTGACCTTGTAGCTCTATTCAAGTCAGATTCTTTATTAAACTATAGAGCGGGAACCCAGAGAATTTGTCGACACACATTAAGTGCTTCTGCCCACGGAGAAGAGTCTGATCTCCCACTGCACTGCTCATGTTAGCTTGGACATAGTCCCTCAAGGGGAGTGTACATATCACCAGCCGCAGGAAATACCATCTATGCGATTCACAGGGAGGGACCACGATGGGGAAACATGTGTGCAAGTGCACGTGTGTTTACACACATACAGAGATGCATACGCTCACCTATAAACACACAGACCCCAGCCTAAGCCTAAAATGTACTATTGCCATCAAGATTGGCAAAATGTCGAGAACAGTAGACTTTCCATGTGTCTGCCCTGCTGTTGAGTGTCTGGAGACACGTGCCAGTGTTTGGTCATGGCTTTTCTAGGCACAGTGATGACACATGGTTTCTACCCAGTGATACGGACAGAATTTCACTCTCCTTACATAATAATAGTAATAAATAATACACTTTATCTATACCCCGCCACCATCTCCTAAAAGGGCCTCGGGGCGACTCACAGAAGCACCCCAAGGGCCTAACATAAAATAAATATATAAGCATAAAAACAATGGCAACACACATTTACAACAGTGAACATATACAAAGCTTCACATAAGAAAAACTTCAAAAATTCATAAAATGCAGCAGTGCCTACAAATAAAACTGGCTGCCTTACATTAACAATCCACGTGCCGGAGTGAAACAATCACTAAGTCTTCAGGTCTAATCGGTAAGGTCTACTCAAGGTCCACGGCCTGTTTAAAAAGCCATGTTTTTAGACTAGACCAAAAAGCTTGAAGAGTGGGGGTGTGAGGATCCGTTGAACGTTTGCCTAACTGGACAGGGTGGACCTTCTTTTAGAATGCCACCGCGGCCACCACTTTGTGAAGACGCAGCTGAGGGATAGGGTTAGGTTAG